>JAWWTY010000064.1:828724-846323 GCA_035222235.1 Margarornis squamiger
CTTCGGAGTGCCCAAGGTCTGTTGGGTCAGTGCCCTGTGAGTGAGGGGGTTTGGGGGATCTCTGAGGGGTTTTGGGGGATCTCTGAGGGGTTCTGGGGGTTCTCTGAGGGGTTTTTGGGTCTCTGGTTTGCCCAAGGTCTGTTGGGTCAGTGGCCTGTGAGTGAGGGGATTTGGGGATCTCTGAATGGTTCTGGGGGTTCTCTGAGGGATTTTGGGGTCTTTGGAGTGCTCAAGGTCTGTTGGGTCAGTGCCCTGTGAGAGAGGGGGTTTGGGGATCTCTGAGGGGTTTTGGGGGTTCTCTGGGGTGCCTAAATCTGTTGCTCCATTGTCCTGTGAATGAGGGATTTTGGGGGTCTCTGGGATACCCAAGGTCTGTTGGTTCACTGTCCTGTGAGTGAGGGGGTATGGGGGCTCTCTGAGGGATTTCGCGGGATCTGAGGTGTTTTGGGGTCTTTGGAGTGCTTGAGGTCTGTTGGGTCAGTGTCCCATGAGTGAGGGATTTTGGGCATCTCTAGGGTGCCCAAAGTCTGTGTTGCTGGTTCAGTGTCCTGTGAGTGAGGGGCTTTGGGAAATCTCTGAGGGGTTTTGAGCATCTCTGCGTTGCCCCAGGTCTGTGTTGCTGCTTCAGGGGGCTGTGAGAGAGGGATTTTGGGGGTCTCTGGGGTCAGCTACACGTCTGTGGGCACACCTGAGAGCACCCACCCCCCAGGCTGCACCTCCCATGAGCGTGGCCATCCCACACCTCCTGCAGGATGTGGGACCTGGCTGAGTGCAGGGCTTGTGTTTCATTCCCACCTGGCTGGGTGTGGAAGGAGCTCGTGTGTGCTGGGATTCCCCGGAACACAAGGTGGTGGAGAGCCCCCATTGCCTCAGTGACACTGTGGTGGCCACTTGCTTGTGGTTTCCTCCTTGGACAGGAGCATCCCCAGCATTGCTGTGTGGTGGGATGGGACCTGATCTCCCCTTGTGGCACAAGGAATCCCTTGCTCTTGCTCTGCACCTGGGAGTGAGACAGGGACGGGATGCTGCCAGAGCAATCCCAATCATTTTCCATTCCCTGTGCTGGGAGAGATGAGAAGGTGATAGGCCAGGGAAACTCTTTTTGTGTGACAGCCCTGCAGCAATCTGGCATCTCCACGGAGAGAAACCTGCTGGGATGGGGCTTCCAGCTAAAAGTGAGCTAATCCTTTCCCACCCTTCCGTGCCACGGCTTTTCCCTGTGCAGCCTCCTGAACACTCTGGTCTCTCCTGCCCCGGCTGGAGCAGCTGATGGAAAGAGTTTGTGCAGATAAAGATCTTCAGCAGGTTCAGAGCAGATCCTGAGGTGTGACTGCCCCTGAAATCTCCTCCCACGCACGCACTGCTCATCTTAGGGCTGATCTTGAGCTTTTTATGAGGGTGGGGAGAGGGGCAGAAGGAGGGAGAGGTGGGGAGATAATTTTAGGAGTGTAAAAAAGGAAGTGGTTTGTTGCTATAGCTTTAGTTAGAAAGAAAGCTCAGCCCTGCCTTGCTCAATGACACTAGACCAAGTCTATACAAAATACAAGTGTGCTCTGCTATTCCTGAAAGGATTTTGGCTGAGGAACGTGGTGGGGAGAGGCAGGAGGGGTGGGAGGGACCATGTCCACGGTCCTCATGCTCTGCTTTGCCTTGGAAATTGCTGTTCCTGAGAAAAGAGACCAGTGAGCACAACTTGCAATTTTTGTTCCTATTTTCTCCCAATACTGCCTTTCCCTACAGCCCCTGGTTTGGGTACCCGGTGCCTGGGCAGGAATATTGGATGCATTTTACCAGCTGGGGAACCTGAGGCGTGGAGGTGCTGGCAGAACTAGGAGCTTTGTTTTCCAAGCTGGATGTTTCCCTCCACATTCCCTGTAGCTCATGGAAAGGAGTGGAAAAGAACCACCCCCACAGAGAGGCAGGGAGCTGAAGCCAGCAGCTGGACCCTGTGTTTTCCCAAGGAATATTAGCACCCCAAAAGCTGTCCTTGGACTGGTGCCATCAGGAAGGGGAGACTTGGGTTCCTGCAATGCCAGAGCACAATTCCAAACACTTTGTGCTGTGTAATATTTTCCCTCCCCTCATTTTAAACCCCTGCTGGAGCTGGGAAGAACATCCCTTGGCCCAGGCACTTTGGTGTAATCAATAAGTGGAAACGCCTGATTTTGTATTTATTTTTGCATTGCTTCACTCGAGAGAGTTTAAATTTGGAGAGGAAAATCCAGGATCACTCAGAAATCCTTGGGCTGGAGCTCTGCCTGCCCACTCTGAAGGCTGCTGGGCAATGTTCAGTCCTCACATCCTGCTTTGCCATTGGGAATGATCTTTGCAGGCAGGTGACTCCAGAGGTGTCCTCTGACCCTTTTTAAAGCCCTCTGGCCTGTCAGCACCTTGTTTTCCATGCCAAGGGGGCCCAGTGTGGGTGCAGAGCAGAGCTGGGGCACTGTGAACGCAGTGAGGGTGAGAGAGAACATGTTGTGTTACAGACTGGAGGAGAACTGCATGCTCCTAAACTCGTTGTTGATGTATTTTTGCTAAAAAACCCCATTCAGGTTAGCCAGAACTGCTGGAGGTCTGTCTTGGGCCAGCTGGGCAAGGAGTGGGGGACTCAGGCAGAGCTCTTGGGGTTTTTTTTGCTTTGCTCTCCACTACTTTTACTTTGCTCGGGGGAGGAAGTGCTGTCTCACAGCTCCAGCAGAGGAACTCAGAGTCTGGGCTCTCTTTGGTGCTCTGGTGAGGAGGTGGAGCCTCCAAAGGAGCTGAGCAGGGGACAGACAAGACCCCACATTCCATTTGTCCCCCAGATGGTTCCTTGAGCCCACATCCAGCACCCAAAGGCACCCCAAGGCACACCCCGTGTAGGGCTAGGAGGGTGAAGCTGGGCTGTCACATCTTCATCTCCAGGGCTTTCTGCTGGTTGAAAACTCGACAATATTTTGCAGGTTTTGTTACCAGGGACCTGTTTTTGTGGTGGCCCGGGGAGGTGGCCCTGTGCCCTGTCACAGCACATCTCTGATGGTATCTGCCCCGGAGGCGCGGGCTGGGGTGAGAAGGTGCATTTTGGCGGAAGCTCCGTAAGCTCCGTTGGTGTTTGATGTGTTCTCCACCAGCTCCGAGAGCTTTTCAAAGCTGCCTTATCTGCCCCCACATCTTGACCTAATTTAACAAGTTGCCATGGTTGCTCAGATAGAGGTTGATGCAATTTTCTTATCTTTTTTTTTTTTTTTGAAGGAGAAATGTAATTGCTCAGGAGTTGGTGAACTTCAGTTGCCAGAGCTGCAGTGAGGGTGAGCTCTGGACACCTGGGTTTGGAGCCAAAGCTTGGCCAGCTCAAGTGTCACCTGAGGGGATGGCTGGAGCTGTGCCAGGGCAGGGTTAGGCTGGATATCAGGGAAAGGTTCTTCCCCCAGAGGGTGGTGGGCACTAAACAAGCTCCCCAGGGCAGTGGGCACAGCCCCAAGGCTGCCACAGCTCCAGGAGGGTTTGGACAGCACTCTCAGGGACAGGGTGGGGTTGTTGGGGTGTCTGTGCAGGGCCACGAGTTGGACTGGATGATCTTTGTGGGTCCTTTCCAGCTCAGGAGATTCTGTGATGCTGCATTAAGCCAGACCTGGGTTTTTCTTTGCCAGGACACAGAATGCATCTCTTAAATTCAGGCAAGCCATGGGTCAGGATGTGTGTTGGCTGCTGAACCTCCCCTTGGCTCAGCTGAGCTCAGCCTAAGCTCCCTCACAGCGAGGGCAGTGTTTGGGGTGGGTGGGTGGCTCGTGCTCAGCTCATGCTGGAACGTGGCAGAGATCCCTCTGCCATGCTCAGCCCAGCTGTGCCAGGCTGGATCCTGCAGGCTCCAATGGCCACTGGCACCCTCCATGGGACCCGATGCCCCGTGGGCAAACACAGCTGGCCTGCAGCAGAGCGGGCAGCCCGTGCTGGGGGCAGTGCTGTGGCACTGACCACGCTGGGCTCTGACCTCTCAGCCCTACATTGACACCTGCACCGCCCTGACCTGCTGGTGCCACCACTTGTGCTGGTGCCACAGGTCCAGAGGAGGTTCAAGCCACGGCTGCTTTGCCATGGCCACCGAGCACGGGGCTGTTTTTGGTGTCTCTCGAGCAGCTGTGTGGGTTGGGAGCCGAGCTGTGCGCTGGGTTTGCTCTGTGGTGTGTGGGACCTGAGCCTCGCCTGCACAGGCTGGGGCTTTCCAGCCACACTGTCTGTGCTGCCACAGCCCCAGAGCTCAGAATTGCTGAGCTGCTGCTCCACATCGCTCTGCTGGCTCTGCAGGGCCCTTCCCTTCTGCTCAGGAGACAAAGGGAGGAAAGAGGGATGGGAAAGGTGAAGTGAGTGCATGCCAGACCTTGATCCCACTTCTGCAAGGCTGCTTTTGTCCTTGCCCAGATGGGAAGTTGTTGATGCCTTTAAAGATCTCAGCACCTAAGGAGTTAATGCCTCTCGAGTGTGTGTCTCAGACTGATGTTATCCTGTTATCATCCTGCCCTGAAAAAATCCAGGAGGCAGTGAAGGGAACAGCCCCCTCCCAGAGATGTTGTCTCCCCTGAGCACCCAGAGGCTTCTCTCCACCAAACCTTTCAGCCCAGGCCAGCTCTGACCCTGGTCCTTGCTATCAGCAGTCACAGGGCTGTGTGGATGGGGCCCAAATGTGCCTCTCAAGCCCATGTTTGTGTGTGGGGCAGAGCCTGGAGCCTCGAGAAGCCTCTGTTTCGGAGCGATGCTTATCAGTGACCCAGAAGTGAAAGCACAGCTGCTGTTTTGCAAGAGAGTCGAGTGGGTGCCAAAGAAAGTGGGTCTCTCTCAGGACACCTTGTGTGCTGCTTCTCTTTTTGTTGCTGTGCTGCTGGTCTGAAGCTCCCACCAGCGAGTTCCCCCATGTGCTGTGGTCATCAGCATCCAAAATTCCACCAGCAGCCCCTCTCCAGCCATGTCCCAGTGATCCCTGTGTCCTTGCCACCCGGAGCCTGTGCAGTAGCTTTCCTAGAAACATCAGCATCCTTCCTGCACTGCTGGAAGGATGGGCAGCCTCTGTGGGCACCTGCAGCCACGTGTCCCTTGGGCCAGGGGAATTGGGAGGTGCAGGAAGCCACCCCAGCAGTCATAATCCCAGAATCCCAGAATCAGCTGGGTTGGAAAAGACCTCTGAGATCATTGAGGCCAACCTTTGACCCAACACCACCTTGTCTACCAGCCCATGGCACCAAGTGCCACATCCAGTCTCTTCTTAAACACTTCCAGGGACAGTGACTCCACCACCTCCCTGGGCAGGCCACTCCAATGCCCAATCACCCTTTCTGTGAAGAATTTCTTCCCAATGTCCAACCTAAACCTCCCCTGGTGCACTTTAAGACTGTGCCCTCTTGTCCTACTGCTGGTTGCCTGGGAGAAGAGCCTGACCCCCACTTGGGAACACCCTCCTGTCAGGGAGTTGTAGAGAGTGAGAAGGTCCCTCCTGAGCCTCCTCCTCTCCAGACTAAACAATCCCAGCTCCCTCAGGTGCTCCTCACAGCACTTGTGCTCCAGTCCCTTCACCAGCCCAACAGCACCCGTGACCTCGTGCAGTGCAGGGAGTGCTGTCACTTCACTCCGTCCGGGTCATACAGACTTCAGGGGTGACCACCAGCAGCTCCTGCTGCTTTCTGCCTCCCCATGGGCTCAGCGCCCTCCTCCCCTCCCCAGGGTGTGGAGCTCGAGGGTGGGACCCTGGGCTGGTTCAGTGGCTCCTGCTCCACCTGCCAGACGTGCAGGTGGCAGCGGAACCAGCCCCACGCGCCGCTGCCCAAGCGTGGTGGGGCTGAGCCCCCCCGGCGCTGCTGCAGCCCAGGGTGACGGGGAAGCAGCAGCTCTGGCCGGGTCTCTGCTTTGTTTGGGCTTGCACAGCAGGTCATGGCCCGCAGGACCACCTTTGTGGGGGATGTGATGCTCAGGAGACCCCTGGAGCTTTGCCAGATGCCTCTGGAGTTCAAGGAAAGTTTGGATGATGGTTTCAGGCACAGGGTGGGATTGTAGGGGTTGTCCTGTGCAGAGCCAGAGGTTGGACTTGGTGATCCTCGAGAGACTTCAAGGAAAGTTTGGCCAACACTCTCAGGCATGTGGTGGGGTTCTTGGGGGGGTCCTGTGCAGGGCCAGGAGTTGGAATCAATGTTCCTTTCCAACTTAGGAGATTCTGAACCCAGTCCTCCCAACATCTTCTTCCTCAGAACAGAGGAGGTGCCTCAGGAAAGCAGCTCTGGCTCAGAGTGACCCACCTGACTCCTCTCCTGACTATAAAAAGTGTGTTGCCCCCAAGGCAGGTGCTTTCTGGGTCCTTCCTTCCTTCTTTTATGCCTTTTTTTTTTGGAGATGCCTCCACCTGAGCTCCACCAGTGCCCTCCCAGCACTTCACAGGGTGCAACTCCTGCCCCAATCCGGGACGTGGTTGGGTTTGGTGTGACAAGTGATGAGGACCAGCTTTGTTGTGTCCCAATACTTTGGGGAGAGTTGGGGATCACGGTGCCTTCAAAGGGGGCTGGGGGCAGGGTGGGCACGTGAGCGAGGCGAAGGCTGTTTTGGAGACGTTGCCATGGCCACTTGTTTTGTTGGGTTGGAACCACAAACCGCGGCGCCCCAACAGAGGTGCATCGCTGGGGGGTTTTTTAGGTGGGTTTTTTTTTCTTCTTCTTTTCTTGTTTGAAAGAAGGAAAACAAAACAGAGGCCGTTGAGAGGGTGGATGTGTGAAACTGTCGAGAGAGACAGTGAGGATGACTCGTTTTGGGCTGTGCCCGGCTGGTGCCACTGTCACCAGTGGAGCTGCCCATCCTGCAGTGCTTGGGAAGGTGCTGAGGGACCTCCAAACCTGACCAAGGGGTGGCGTGGCACCAAACCCTTTGCCCTGGGGACACCCCCGGGTGCCAGCAGGGCGCTGGTGCCGAGGGAGCCCCGCTCAGCCCGCGGTTCCCACTGGAGCAGCCGCCTGTTGTCCGCCTCAAGAGGCATATTTTCCCCCTGACGCCGGAGAATTCCTGTGGTGTGACACTCCCTGCTGAAGGACCCTGTTCAGTGCCACCGAGGCCAGACAGGGCCCCCATTGTGGCCCCTCTGGCGGGTGCTATTCTGAGCAGCCTCGGGGGTGCTGGAGGTCACCCCACCACCCTCTGATCCTCCCTTGTCCTTTGTGGAGCAGGGGCTGCCCCCATTGCCCAGCCGGGCGTTGGGATTGCCCTGGGAAGCCCCTGGATGTGCACGGCAGGACCAAGGGGTGTAAAAGTTGCCTTGTGCCCCTCCACTCCACGCTTGGAGCTGCACCCACATCCAGGCTGCAGGAATACCCCAGTGGTGGGTGTTTCTGGAGATAACCAAGGCAACAGGTCCCGTGGTGGGATCCACCCAGGGAGCTGCACCAGCCTTGGGCCAGCTGGGGTGGCTGTGCGTGCTTGTACCATGGAGTGACCCCAACCAGGCATCCCAAGGGGGATTTCCAGCCCCAGGCAGGGATGAGAGGAAGGGTTGAAGCAGAAGGGATGGAAAATGGGCACTGCTCCCAGCTCCTAGGGTGCAGAGACAAGCCTGGGGATGTGACATCTGGGGGGTGGCATCGCTGCACAAGCCAAGGGTCACCTTGAAGTCCTATGGGAAAATATCTCCCTGCTGCTTGCTGGTCTGCAGAGTGGGCAAAGGGAGCTCATGTCTGCCCTCCCGGCACTGACTGCAGCTGCACCAGATGGTGCCTGGAGCTCCAGCACCTCTTCCCTGCTCCGTTCCCCTTCCTCCCCCACTGCTTTTGGGCACACAGGCTCGGGCTTGTGCCGGCCTTTGGCTCGTGCCACCTCGTGCCTGGCTGACATTTCGGAGGTGCCTCGGCTGGCACATCTGCAGGGCCCCTCTGCCTTCCCCTGGGGCAGGGAGGGGTGTGTTTACAGGAGCTGGGACATGCCTGGAGCCCTGCAGTAAACACATTCTTCACATAATTGCTTGTCCAACACAGAGGAATTTGGGGTTTTACGCGTGTCCCGCAGGAGGCTTTGAATAGACCTTGGGAATCCCTGTTCCAAGGATGACACCGCTTCCTTTGGAAATCCCAAAATACCCGACAGAGGATGGCAGGAGCCCTACCTTGCTTGCTGGAGAGAGGGCAAGAATTCCTGGGTTTTCCCGGGGAAACCTCTCCCTGCCAGCTGGCAAGCAAGCGGGAACTGCACTGGCCACTTGGCTTGGGGTTAGTGATACTTGGACCTCGAGAGGCTCCTGCAGAGCCAGAATGGCCCAGAGGCATTCTGAGGGCAGTTCCTTACCCAGGAACCTGGTGCCTGGGTGATGGGCTTCCATCCACCCTATTTTGGGGAAGGAATACACAAGAAATCCTTGTCCTTTGGTTGGGCAGGAGAAAACTGGATGTGAGGGGATGGACCTGGCATTGCTTTGGTCCTGTCTCCTTGGGCTGCGTCTCTGTTACCCTGATTTGTGCCAGATGCTCTCTGGCTGTGTAGGGAGTTGGTGTCAAGGCAGACAGGCCAAGGCATTGGTATAAATTCATAAGGGTCAAGACAAACCATCCCCTTGGGAATTCCCCTGTGATTCCCAGTGGAATCTCAGGTGGCTGAAGAAACCTTTTCCCCAAGAGTTTCTCAGCATTTAAAGCTGGATGCTATAAATAGGCCCAAGCTTTGAGATGTGGTGGCGTTTCAGGCCAGGGTTTTGGCTCTTCCCTTTGGGATGAGAGGCAAAGGCGTCATCCGAATTTCCTCCCTCGTTTTGGCTTGGATAACCCAACTCCATCCCTACTGGAGAGCGTGGTTGTGGAGTCAATGTCTTGGCAAGCTCTTCCGAGAGCGATGGGCTGGAGCCTTTCCCGCCGAGTCTCTTCCCGTTTCCAAGCAGAATGATCCTGGGAGCTCCCTGCTTTGTCCTGCCCGTGGCTCTGATAACCCCCAGGGCTTGGCGGTGCCTGCAAAACCCTGGAGCGCTTCCATCGGGGTAACAGGAGGGAAACAATTTGGGAAGGGCTGGATGGGACACAGCGATTCCCCTGTCCTGGAGCCAGCTCTGTCATTTCCTCCTCCCAGCAGCTTGTCTGCCTTTGAGTCATTTCAAACGTTGTGGAAAAGGGGCAGCAGTGCTCGCTTCCCTCCGCGGGTTCTCCCGCAGCCACAGCTCTGACAGCTTCCATTGTCATTCCTTGGAAGCAGCCTGGGCTCCATCCCTTTTTCTGAGTCCATGGCTCGTTTCTCCCCTGCTTGAAGCTTGTGCTCACTGCTGTCAGCACTGGGTTCATCCCAGCCTAATCCAGCCTGTGCAATTCTTTCTGGGAGAAATCATTTCCTCCGTCCCGTAGCACTGTTATTATTATTACTGTCATTATTAGGGATATATTCTAGACTGGGTTTCAAACATGGCAAGATCTCTCCCAAAACACGTTGCCCAGAGCTAAGTGCAATGTTTTGGGTGGGGCCGCATTTGGAAGTTGCTCATCAAAGAGATTTTGGCTCCAGGGCTTCTCCTCTACCTTTGACTGGGACATGAGCCCGGGGAAGAGATAAGTGTTGTGAAACCTCTCCAGGTACACCATGAACCCGGGCAAGACAAGGCTGTGGAGCATGGGGGGCACTGGGACCCCGAGGCAAGTTCCTCAAGGAATTGGCCAAAATTAGCCATCATTTTGGAAGCATGGAGACCACAGCATTGTCAGGAGGGGTGGGCTGCCCATGGCATGGGATGCTGCACATCACCTCGTGCCTCTCCAGCTGGATTAGGGCAGCCAGCAGCCACAGGGAGGTTCCTTAGGGCTTTGCAGAGATTTGCCATGGGGAGATCCATCCGTGCTGAGCTGGGGAGGTCCGTCCGTGCCTTCCCCGCACGGAGCCGGCATCGCCCGTTCCTGCAGCAACACGCCCTGGAAAGAGGCCAAATAATTGTCATACCTGGGTCCCCTCTTATCTGGGCACAGGCCTGGAGCAGAGGGAAGGTCGGGAAGCAGGAGTGTGCTGGAGTTCACGCCATGGCCAGCAGCTCTTTGGCATGGAGGGGACAGGGGTGCTCCTGTGCCAAGACAATGACTCCTCGCTCTTCTCGTGCCAGAAAAATAATCCTATTTATGTAACTCGAAGTGAAACATTCCAGGGCATGAATATTCAGCTCTTCCTGCAAATAGGAAGCTCTGTTACCTGCAGGATTTAACTCCTGAGCTGTCAGCTCAGCCCTGTGGCTGCTGAGGCTGTTTTTGACAGTAGAAGGGTTTATTTTTTTTTGCATGTGATTTTTTCCCCCTCCCTCTTCAGGAGCTGTGCTTTTCCTGGCATTAATGTCCAGTGTTTGCTTTGTCTTTCTAGGTAGTGGACCCATCCAACTGTGGCAATTCCTGCTGGAACTGCTCACTGACAAGTCCTGTCAGTCCTTCATCAGCTGGACGGGCGATGGCTGGGAATTCAAACTTTCCGACCCAGACGAGGTAGAGTGCCCTGGAATCGAGTGCACAACTCAAATTCCTTTAGAAATATCAGTGTGGATAACCCTCTCCTCCTTTCTTTGGGGCTAGGATTTGGGCAATCATATTCTGCTGGCCTTGGGTATGTGGGGAAACCAATGAATTGGAGTCCAGCTGAGAACTGGTTAAAAATTGGGCAGCAGCAACACCTTGGGAGCAGCAATTTGTGCCCAGAGTTGGGGGAAGTAGCTGGAACACCACAGGGAGAGGAGAAGGGGCAAAGCTCTTCAAAGGGCTCTGTAGAGGGGAGAGGAGGGACTGTTTATTGCCTTCCCTCACTGAGGCTGGAGCCAGGGGAGGATTGGTCTCTTTTCCCAGGTACAACTGACAGGACAAGAGGAAAAGCCTTCAAGTTGTGCTAAGGCAGGTTTAGGTTGGATACTGGGAAAATTTCTTCACAGAAAGGGTTGTCCAGCCCTGGCACAGCTGCCCAGGGCAGTGGTGGAGTCCCCATTCCTGGGGGGATTTAAAAGATGCGTGGATGTGGCACTTGGGGGCACAATTGCAGTGCTGGGGGAAAAACTGGACTCGATCTTAGAGGGCTTTTCCAACCTAAATGATTCTATAAATCTTCATAGAATCACAGAGTTCCAGAATTACAGAATAGGAACTGGAAGGGACCCACAAGGATCATCCAGTCCAACCCTCAGCCTGCACAGGCCCATCCCCAAGAGTCACCTCCTGTGCCCCAGAGCATCATCCAAACCCTCCTGGAGCTCTGGCAGCCTTGGGGCTGTGCCCACTGCCCTGGGGAGCCTGGGCAGTGCCCACCACCCTCTGGGGGAAGAGCCTTGTCCTGAGATCCAGCCTGACCCTGCCCTGACACAGCTCCAGCCATTCCCTGGGTGCTGTCCCTGGTCCCCCTCAGCCTCCTCTTCTCCAGCTGAATCCTCTGCAATGCTCTGCCATTGTAGGAGGTTGGTTTTCCCTTCCATGTCCACCCTAACGACGAGGAAAAGAACAACGAGGAAAATCCTCTGCCTTCCCTCGTGCCCAGCAGAGCCAGCCTGACCTTTCCTTTCCCCTGTGTGCCTGTCCCCTCTGCCAGGTGGCCAGGCGGTGGGGCAAGAGGAAAAACAAGCCCAAGATGAACTACGAGAAGCTGAGCCGGGGGCTGCGCTACTACTACGACAAGAACATCATCCACAAGACGGCCGGGAAACGTTACGTGTATCGCTTCGTGTGCGACCTGCAGAGCCTGCTGGGCTACACCCCCGAGGAGCTGCACGCCATGCTGGACGTCAAACCCGACGCTGATGAGTGAAGAGGACCCAGGGCCACCCCTTGGCCTCTTGCAGAGTCGATGGGACTTTGTTGGTTCCTTTTTTTTTTTTGTTTTTAATCTCGTTTTTTTTTTGCTGTTATTTTTGCCGTTCGTTCGTTAAGTTGTTGTTTTGTTGGGTTTGGTTTTTTTTCCAAGAGTGACTCAGATTTGATGCTTTGAGGATTTGGGGCGAGAGGGTGGAGGAAGAGGCAAATTTTGGCCAAAGTTTGGTTCAGAGAAGGATGGGCTTTGGGGGTGTTTCCTGAAAACCCCAAGAGAGGCTTTTTTGGGGTGAAATTCTCTCTGTTCCTTATGTTTTCTTTCAAGAGTGACTCGGATTTGATGCTTTGAGGATGTTTGGGAGAGGGCGGAGGAAGAGGCAAACTTTTGGCCAAAGTTTGGTTCAGAGAAGGATGGGCTTTGTGGTTATTTCCTGCAAGCTCCAAGACAGGCCTTTTTGGGGTGAAATTCTGAGTTTCAGAAAGCCAGAAAAATGTAGCTCATTTCAAAAAACCAACAACCCCCTCCCCACCCTTTGCTGTTCTGAGAAAAATATGATCAAATGGATCCCTTTGGTTGTTCACACAAACTGACAGTGCAAGAAATGCCAATATTCCCGAGGATTTCGGGATTTTTGCGGGGCAGGAGGGAATAAACCAAATGGGTGACTATTTGGGGAGGGGCAATATAGGAAAAACACAAGAACTGTTGTTCTTGTTCCATCACCTTTCTGTCCATCGTCTTCTTTTCTACAAGAGACAGAATATTTCCTAGGAGGGATCAAGACTCTTTTTTTATTTTTAATTTTTTAATTTGTTAAAGTTTTATTTTATTAAATTTTGTGCCAGTATTTGTTTTTTTTTTAAATAGTCTTAAGCTCTAAGATGGTCTCAGTATTGCAATATTGTGTGTGTTTGTTTCTGTTTTGCCAGCAGAGAGTTTTATCAGAGTGAGGAAAAGGAGAAAAAAAGAGAATTTACTTTCTGTAGACCCCACTGGAGAATTGGAATGTTGCAACTTGGATGTGAAGGAAAATTAACTCCAAACTGGCTCCTGGTGATGCTGGCTGGGTGTGCCACCCTCATTTCCAGCCCCACACTCTGGGCTGATAAAGCTGGTTGAAATTTCTCCTTTTTTGTTTTCACCTGGCTGCACAAAACCTCCCAAGATTCCCATGGAAAATGTCTTTCTGCATTTCCCAAACGGCTGCTTTGCTCAAGGATCACTTTGGTGCTTACAGAAAATTAGGGTTGTGTTTTATTTTTAACAGCAGGGAGAAATTCCCCCGTTTTCAAGGTGATAAATGAAACATCAGGAAAAATTACAAACCCAAAGGGAAATGTTTTTTCCTTCCTGTTCTAACCAGCTCTATCTTTATTGCTGTGTGTGCTGACCAGCCTGGGCACAGGAGAAAGGAAATTATCCCTGCAAAGGGGCTCTTTATGGCTCTTTGGGAGCCTCTCAGGGTGAGAGGGACATGAAGCAAACGGGGTCACGGGGCAAACAGGGGCTCCTGTGGTTTTGGGGGTGGTTTTGGGATCCGTCCCAGCAGGACCTGCTCCCTTTGGCTCCCAAAGCTTTGCTGCCACTGCTTTGTGTTGGAAGGGGTCAATCCTCACTTCCTGGGATGCTCTGGCCATGCTGAGGATGAGGCAGGGAGTGTTCCCATATCCAGCTGGATCCATGTGGATCTGAGCCTTTGCTTTTCAAGACAGTATTACGAGTTTGAGCCAAAAGTACCTTCTTTTCGTGGTGTTTGTCTGTCAGTGTGTGTGTTTTAGGGCTTGGGGGTCATTCCAGAGGCACTGTGGGACAGCAGGAGGGTGAGGTGGGCAGGGATGGTGGTGGGCAATGCCTGCCTGATCCCAAAAGGTCAGGTTGGCAGGGCAGGGCACTGAGTGTGAAGAGCCAAAATATTCAGGCACTTAAACCCCCTGGAGAGGGGCAGAGCTGGATGGGGAGCCCAATCCCAAGGGGTTCTCATCCTTCTCCTCTGGACCTGGGAGGATCCAACACCTCTGCATCCTAAAATTGGCCACTTTTTAGGGCCAGTCAGCCCCAAAATTGGTGCCTGCTTAGAAAAGGTGATGGTGGGGAGGAACTGAATGGGCCAAGAGGGCAGCAGAGGGGGTTTGGAGAGGGAGGTTGTCCCGCTGAGCCCACGGGAAGGAAAAGTGAGATGGATGGAAAGGAGGGAAGAGGGGATGGTTGGAAGGTGAAGGGAACATGCACCAAAGAGGAGAGGGATGCTGTCCACTGGGAAGTTAAACCTTGGCTCATCTCCTCAGGCACACAGGGAGGACGGGGAAAGCAGCTTGGCCGAGCTGGAGAGAGGAAAGGAAGAGTGAGATCTCATGGATGAGTCCCCTCCAGGCAGGACAGAGCTCTGGGATGTGGGAGTGGAGCCAGATGTGAGGGCACAGAGTGCACAGGGCACAGCAGGGAAGGGGCATCCCAGCAGGACACACTGGGGGGGTTGGATTTCCAGCAGCTGGAGGGGCTTTTGGGATATTCAGGATCACTGTGTGGCTGCAGAGTGCCCTGAGCTTACCCAACACGGGTCCCTTGAACCCCCTTACACCCCTAGGAAGGTGCCAGGCACGCCAGCTCCTGGCCTGGCACTGTGCCATTGCCAGCACATCCCTTTGCTTGGCTCAGCTGCTCCACTGCAGCTGAAGTGCCTTTTTTAAGGAAAAAACTGGGATGAAATTCCCCTCCAGTAGAAAGAACTGCATGTTCAGGTACAGCCCCATCGTCCTGCCAGGCTAAATCCCTCTTCCACTCCCTGTCCCAGGTTTCCAAGGTCTGTTCCCAGTGATCTGGGGAAGATGGTGTAGAGGTTACAGAGGGTGAGCTATGGAAGCAGCTCTGGTTTTGGGAAGTAGCCCCTGGCTGGAGTTTCTCCATCATTTCTCTTGGCCATCCCAACTCTCAGCCTGTGAGCAGTCCCAGGGACATCAGATCCATCATTTTCTATTTTCCTTTCCTTTTTATTCCCACTCCAGAGACCATCCCAGAGATGTTTGCTGTTTATACACTGGAAATTTGCAGATTTGTCTTTGTTTCTTTTGATTTTATTCCTTTTTTTTTCCTTCTACTCCTGAATTCCCTGCTGGCTTTTGGTGAGGGCTGGGCTGGACCAGACATGCTCAGCCCAATCCCTCTGAGCTCCTGCTCCTCAGATCCATGGAAATTTGGTTAACCCACACACAAGGATGGATTGGAGAGGGATGATGGAGATCTGCCAGGAATGGGACTCGTTCCTGGGCTGGTTTTTCTGCGTGGGGGTGAAATTCACCCCTGTGGGTGTTGGAAATTGGGTGGGTTTGGCTGGTTTTGGAATGTCTCAGGTGCTTTTGGTGTTTTTTTTGGAATATTTGCTGTGTCCTGCTCCTTATCTGTTGTTCTCCCTGTGGTTGATGTCCCTTGGCCCCTCTGGCAGAGCCTGAGCCCTATTTTGCAAACAGCTCTTGGGGGCTGTCGATATTTGGGACCTCAAAATCAGGAAAAAATCCCCAATAATGATAAAAAACACAAGCACTTTTCTGCTGCCCCTCTCTCTCCATCCCTATGTGCAGGATGACCACAATCCTTGGACACTCCTGTGTGTCCAGGTGGAAATCCAAGTGATTTCCACCATCCTCATCCAGTCATGACCGTTCGGGTGGAGAAATGACCAAACAGGGCAACAAATAAAGGATAAAATAAGATTTAACCTTCTCACGTCTTTCCAAACCAACCCCTCCTCCAAAAAAAGGGTCCCAGAAAGCGCCAAAAAGCAGGAAACTTCTCCATCTTCTGCTTCCTGTTGCTTTGGAGGGGTTTCCTTCCAGGTTTTAGGACTTGAGTGCTTATTCCATTGGGAAATCGGGATGCCTTGGCGTGCTCTGCTCTCTGGTAGGGTCTATATAACACCCATGAGCTGTTCTGTCTACATTCCAAAGAGGTTTAAAGAAATGATAAATCTATGTATACATATATGTTATGATGGAATATCTCCAGGAATTAACTGCCTCAGTAAAAAAAAAAAAAACCAAAAAAAAAAAGAAAAAAAAAAGTCTTTTTTGTTTTATTTTGTTTTTACACATTTTTTTTTTAAGCTGATAAACATAGAAGAAGAAGAAAAAAAAAGAGATTGTTATATTGTGCTGTTCGACTATTTTCCAACTTGTATTTTCATATAATTTATATTTTTTAAAAGTGGGGGAAAAAAAAAAGTTTAAAAGTGAGATTTAACAAAAAAAAAAGGAAAAGCAGGTGCTTTTTAAAAAAAAAACCTGAGCTGAGGTAGCTTAGAGATGTAGCGACGTGTGTGTGTGTCTGTGTGGTGTGTTCTGTTCTGTTTTGTTTTTTAAAGGATACAAAAAAAAGAAAATGAAATCCCTCCTCCATCGAGTTGTTGACGAAGGAGGGGATTGGTTTTGTTTTAATTGCTGATGCTGGCACATCATTTTGCTGGAGAGTTTTTTATATACTGTAGCCTTATTTCATATCGTATTTTAAACCATGTGAAATTAAAAGAAGAATAATTCCTAAGCCTCTGTGTTGGTGTGATTATTCCTGGCCTTTCCTCTTGGAATTTTGGGGGGCAGAAAGTGGAGAAGCAATGCCACCAGTCTGGGGATGTTTCCCATTATGGCAATGAAAGGTGTGGCCGATATTGCAGCTCGGGGCAGGGATGCTCCACATCAGCTCCCTCTTTTGGGATTGTGGGTGCACAGTGCTGTCCCAGGGGGAATTCCAGGCTTTTCAAATGGTCTTTCACCCCAAATCCTCCCTGGGAGTTTGGGATATCTTGTGTTTTTCCACCCCAAAGGCCTCTTAGAGTAGTATTTTCCTCAGCAGGATCTCAGGAAATAGCTGTACCCAACTGTGGCTGCCAGTGTGTCCTTGGGGCAGCTGGAAGATGCTGCTGGAATTCTCCTTTCCTCCTGGAGTCCATGGGTTGTGGTCCATCAGGAGGAGAAATCCTCCTTTGGGCTCTTCAAATCACACCATTGTGCTCCAGAACTTGGAAAAATACATGTGGAATATCCTCAGTTGGAAGGACTCCCAAGGAGCATCGAGGCCAAGTCCTGGCCCTGCACAGGAGTTGGGATGTCTTTTCCAGGGAATTCTGTGCTGATCCTGGTGTTCCCTCATCCTCCTCAAGCCAGGAGGAGATCTGGGAGGTGCCTGGTTGGATGGAGCTTGACTGGAGCCCGTCAGTAGGTCTGGAAGTGCTGATTTCTGAGAAGTTCATGGTCCAGGAGCTGATGCTGCTGCGAAGGGCTGGAGAGTTTGAGTGGTGGCAAATTCCCAGAAGACAAGATCACTGATGATTGTTTGCTTGAATCAGCCTGAAGTGGATCAGACACAGCGTCCAGGAATGTGACACTTGGATCTGTGGGACACCAAGGAGGGCAGACAAGTCATCGGGGCAAGGAGGATGTCACAGATGAATCCAGGATGAGGAATATTTAAAATAACTCCATTTGTGGTGACTCAACTTGCAGTCTCACAGGAAACAAGATGTCCCAGGACATGGAATGGCCCCCATGGCAGCCATGGAGAGGTCCTGGGGTGGCTGTGGGACACCCCTGTGCTCTGGAAGCTCAGCTGACCCCTCATAGGGATAGAAATGCTGGGAGAGACCCCAAAGCAGGGACAGCTCTGGGGACAGCAAGTGCCCATTGTGCTCCATCCCAGCCTTGGAGACTCAGAGCTCCAAGCAGGAGCTGAGCTCAGAATTCCAGAATCCCAGATATGCTGAGCTGGAAGGGACCCACAAGGACTGTCGAGTCCAGCCCCCAGCCCTGCCCAGGCCCATCCCCAAGAGTCACCCCCTGTGCCCCAGAGCATCATCCAAACCCTCCTGGAGCTC
>JAWWTY010000064.1:847270-867684 GCA_035222235.1 Margarornis squamiger
GGGGCTGTGCCCACTGCCCTGGGGAGCCTGCTCAGTGCCCACCACCCTCTGGGGGAAGAACCTTGTCCTGAGATCCATCCTGACCCTGCCCTGGCACAAGTGGTGGCCGATCCTGAGTGTGCACCTGGAGCACCTGCTGGGGAAATGAGCCCCATGAACCACCCTGGGCCCCCAAAGGAATCACAAAGGTGGGCACACAGCAAATCCTCCCCCCTGGGTGCCCCTGCCCTGTCTCCCACCTCTCCGTGCCACCACTTGGGGCTATAAGAAGATTTGGGATGGGGAAATGGAGTTTGAGGATGGAGCTGAAGCTTTTCCCGTGGGAAAAACATCACCCCCCAAATCCATCCCTGTTGCAGCACTGCGTCCTGCAAGCAACAAAGACTGGTGTTCCATTTAAAAATAATAAGCTGTTAAAAAAACCCCACCAAACCCACGGGAATTTAGAGTCAGAGAATGGAATTATTCAGGTTGGAAAGGACCTCCAGGATCACTGAGCCCAACCTTCTTAGAGAATCATGGAATAAAGAGGAATGTAGCTGAGAGGAAGGGAGGGATGAGCTGCCCAGCAGGAAAATCCTGCCTGTGTAGGGAATTGCAGCTGGAGGAGGATTTTTCCATGGTGTGTTGGGTGGCTGCTCAGCTGTGGGATTTAACAAAACCAGGCAGAAAGAAGGGGATTCCCGGACTCCAGCATGTTCTATCTCCAGGGATGTACAATCCAGCAGTGCAGAGGAGCAGGAGCCACCCTGTCCCCAGGGATACCTCGGGATGGAGGGGATTTGGGAAGGGGAAAAGCAGGTGGACACACCGGGAGCTGCTGCTCTGAGCAGGAACCTGGGAGCAAAGGGGTCTTTTTCAGGTCATTTTCTTGAAAGGAGACATTTCAAGTGGTGTTTGAGGGAAAGAGAGGCTGAAACAGGAACTGAAATTGCTAAAGGGAGGGAAGGGCTCTGGAGAAATCCCTGAGGTAGAACCAGAGAGGGGGAAGGAGGCGGGGAAAGAGGAGAAGGGAATTTGGGGCAAGGCGGCAGGAGGATGGAGAGGCGAGCCGGGATGCGGCGGTGGCAGGTGATGAGCTCGGCTCCTTCCCTGGGTGACGCCTCTGGATCATCACTGGCTGATCTTTAAGGTCCCTTCCAACAGGGACAGGGATGCTGCCCAAAATCCCGCATCCCCGAGGTGAGGATGCTCCCAGAGTGCTGCCTCCCTGGCAAGAGGATGCTCGCTGAGGTGCTGCATCCCTGAGGAGGGGATTCTTCCCAAAATTCTGTATCCCTGGGTGAGGATGGTCCTCAGGATGCTGCACCCCTAGGGTGAGGATGCTCACTGAGGTGCTGAATCCTTGGGGTGGGGATGCTCCCCAAAATTCTGCATCCGTCAAAGAAGGATGTTCCCTAAAATTCTGCATCCTTGGGATGAGGATGCTTCCCAAAATTCTGAACCCCTGGCTTGAGAATGCTCCTTTAGATGCTCCATCCCTGGAGTAAGGATACTCCACAAGGGGATGCATTCCTGGGTGAGGATGCTCCCCAAAATTCTGCATCCTTGGGGTAGGGATGCTCCTTGAGATGCTGCATCCCAGAGGTAATGATGCTCACTGAGATGCTACATCCCTAGGGTAGGGATTTCCCACAAAATTCTGCATCCCTCGGGTGGGGATCTTTCCCAGATTCTGCATCCCTGAGGTAGGGATGCTCCCCAAGATGCTGCATCCCTGAGGTAGGGATGCTCCCTGCATCCCCCTCTTGCCTCCAGCATCCTTTTGGAGAGGACACTCATGACCTGGGCTTATTTTTTACCTTCAGGCAGTGCTGTCTTTCCATGGGGTAAAACTGGGCTGTCCTAATTTCCCACCCCAAGTTGAATTGCCCTGGAAGGACCCAGCACAGAGAGACCCTCTGTCTCCCCCCGTGCCCCAGCCCAGCTCTGTGCTGGTCCTTGACTACACCCCCTGTCCCTGCCATGCCCTCCTGCCACCCCAAACCCACCACGCCCCTCTCCCCCTCTTGCCAAGGGTCATCCCTGGCCCCCTCCATCCCATCTCCTGCTCCAGCTCTGGCTCAGTGGAAAAGGCATCACAGGAACGGTGCCAATGCATGTTCAGCTTCCCTGAATGACATTTCCCAGCTGGAAAGGCTGAGCTGGAGCCAGAGCCAGGCAACCCCTTGGCTCTGTGCAGACCACCAACGTGCCCACCACAGACCACCAGGACTCCAAGCCCAAATCCAAGGGAATCCAAGGGAGCTGGGTGTGGACTGGGAGGGTTGGAGGGAAAAGCAAACCCTGGCAGAAGAAGGGGTTTAGTTTGGAGGGGAGAATCACCCTCTCAAGGACTAGGGGCTCCAAGGAAAATGAAAACTAAAAATCCTCACAGTGGGGTTTTTCTTTGGGGTTTTTATGTTTCTTCTCTTCCCCATCCTTGTTGCTCCTGTAGAAATCCCAGTCCTGGAATCGCTGTCCTCATTCTGGGGGCTCAAGGGGGTGAACCCTTGGCTAAATGAGCCAAAAAAAAACAGGCAGAGGGATCTGGCAGCAGGAACAGGCTCTGCTGCCAGTCTGAAGGGGCAGGAGGGACTGGCAGGATGCCCCAGGGCAGGTTTGGGAGGCAGGATCTGGGACAGCAGGAGCTGGTTGGAAATTTGGCCTCTTTCACCCTCTTTGCCTCAGTTTCCTCAAGTGCAAACCTTCCCAAACCTTCCCTGCCTGCCTTCAGAAGACCACACAAACACTGGATCCCTCTTTGGGAGTGGGATGGGATGGCTGCTCCTGCCAGCCCCACCACCACTGTGTTGTTTCCTGGAATCCTTTTTCCAATTCCCTGGATCCTGAGCCAGGATAAACCCAGCACTGCAGAATAAACCCGAGCCCACAGTGCTGCAGCTTTTCTTCACCTCTGCTCCAAACATCTCCCAGGAAAGTGGGATGGGGGACACTGGGAGATGTTTGGGGTTCCCCTGGGGGAAAAACCCTGGGGCTGGGACCCTCTACATGGAGCTGCAGGGATCAGGATCCCATGGGAATGCCCAAACAGCTCAGGGAATTCATTCTCCCCTGAGCAGCCTTTGCAAGTGGTTCTGTTTTAACAAATCCACCCAAAAGGCTTTTCTGGGACGATGAGGAAGAGGATTCAAAATTAACCTGGGTCATTTTGGACCCTAATGACATGCAAAATGATGAGCATCACTTGATCCAGCTGGCCCCATTCCCGGGTCCAGAGGGCTCAGGGACACTGGGAATGGGGCTGCTGGAGGTGGCTGCACCTCGTGGGTGGAGACACCACACCCTGGGGGGAGGTGACTGAAGGCACTTGGCAGCCCCTGCTTTGGACACCACGAGCATCTGTTTCCAATCCCCTGCCAGCTTCTTCTCCTCTCCCCAAACCCCCCAAACTCCTCCTCCATCCCCCCGGTCTGCCCAAGTGGAAAGGCCTTGCTGGGGCTGAGCTCTCCATAAATCACCAGACTCTGCATCACCAGGCTCATTTTTCCTTGCAAAAACACCCGAAAAAAAAAAAAAAAAAAAGCAAGTGGGGGAAATGCCACTCTCAGCACGAAGCTGGCACAGCCCTGGCTTGGCTTTTCCCTCCCCCATGAGAACCAGCCCCAGTCTGGCTGCTGGCACGGGGTGAAATGTGTGTTTATTTTTCCCTTTCCCCTTGTTGGGACAGTGGTGCTGCTCCTGTGAGGTCCCACTCGGTGCCTTTCATGGCAGATCCAATCCCTGATGATAAAAATAGGAGGGGAAGGCTTCATGCCAGCCAGGAAAGAGGAGAAAGAGGGGCTGTAATGCCAGATAAATAAATAAGTGGCACTCACTGGACTTGTGGATCCAAGGAAGTTCTGGCTGCCTCAGTAATAAAACAGGGAAAGAGCTCAAAGGATGTGATTTTCCCTCCATCCTGGGCTGACACAGGAGAAAACCCCCTTGCTGGTGTGAAGGGATGGATTTATGCCCTTCAGGGCAAATCTGAAGCCTCCAGCCCATTCCCAGCTGAATTTGGGAATCTCTGTCACTGCTGACCCATTTAAAGGCAGTGCCAAACTTTGGGCTGGGACGTGCCAAAGGGTTTGGATCCCACGGTGTCAACTGTGTTGTGGTTTCTCTGGGATGGCAGCAGCTCCTGGGGGGGGATTCAGTCTCCCAGCACCTCCCTGAGCCCCCCTGGGCCCCCCAGCACCCATGGGTGCCTTTCCCAAGGGCAGACATGTGGTGTATGAGGTGCTGTTTGGGATTTGCCAGGTTTTGGGAAGATCACGGAATCCCAGAGTGGTTTGGATTGGAAGGGACCTTAAAGTTCATCTCATTCCATGCTCTGACATGGGCAGGGACACCTTCCACTAACCCTGTCCAACCTGGCCTTGGACACTTCCAGGTGTCCTCAGTTTTGCTAAAATAGGGATAATAACCAAAAAAAGGATGCCTGGTCTCATGGTCTTGCCAATATATGTCTGATTTTGGGGAGAATAAGCAGAGAATATGACCAAGGAGCAGCAGGAGCATCCTGTGACAGCTTTTGGGCTCCAACAGCACCAGTATTTACAGCTGAAGTGGGGGAGCTGCAAAATTGGCTGCAGTTCAGGACAGAGCAAGGAAAATTATTGGAATGAGGCTCTGGGAGCTTCATTTGTCTCCCTGGGGGTAGAAAAGGGTTTATCCCACTCACAGGCTCCCTCCCTCCATGGGGAAGAGAGATTTGGAAGCAGAGGGAGGAAGGATCTCGTGTCAAAAACTGATCAGTGAACAACTAGAAAGTGGAAAGGAGGAAGGTGTGTTTATGGTGAGGTTCCTTAACCACTGGAAGGGTTTCCTTGGGAATGCTGGGGCTAAAATAGAGCCTGGGGGGCTCTTGTTTTGCTCCTCATCCCCTAAATATATTCTCTGGCTCCAAGGAATCATTCCTTCTTGGAGCAGCTCCTTGCAGGGATCCCCTCTGGATGCCAAGGCTGACAACAGGCCTGGGATTTTCACATGAGTTTTGGAAGAGTTTTTGCAACTGAATCTTATTTTGAGCTTGGTGCCAACAGCAAACCATCCTGCAAAGCTGCCTCCAGCTCTGGGGCCTCAGCATCAGGACATGGAGCTGCTGGAAATGGGTCCAGAGGGGGCCATAGAGATGATCCAAGGGCTGGAGCCCCTCTGGAGCCAGGCTGGGAGAGCTGGGGGTGTTCACCTGGAGAAGAGAAGGATCCAAGGAGACCTGAGAGCCCCTTCCAGTGCCTAAAGGGGCTCCAGGAGAGCTGGAGAGGGACTTGGGAGAAGGGATGGAGGGACAGGACACAGGGAATGGCTTCCCACTGCCAGAGGGCAGGGATAGATGGGGTGTTGGGAAGGAATTCTTGGCTGGGTTGATGGGCAGGCCCTGGTGCAGATTTGCCCATCCCTGGAAGTGTCCAATGCCAGGTTGGAGCAACCTGGTCTCATTGAGGGTGACCCTGCCCATGGCAGGGGGTGGGACAATATGAAATTTAATGCTCTGGAATTCCATGATCCCCCCCTAACTCCAGCATTACGATTTTGTAGCAGTACCAAAATGAGATTGTGCATTTTCAGCTTCCCAACCGCCTTGTGCTGCCACCAGCCCAGCACCAACCTGGTGCCCTTCCCCAAAACCTCCCAAACTGGGCCCAAAATTGCAACCAGACCCGCAGGGAAAGAGCCAGAACCTCCTGTGCCTGCTCATGGTGAGTCACCAAGTGCTTGCTCAGCCACCAGCAAAGAGAAAAAACCCCGAAACCAACCCAACAACTCAACAAAAAGCCTTTTGAAAGCATTCTCAGGAAGAGAATGCACAACAGCCTGGCAGGAAAACACGACCCTTTTCCATAGGAGAATTCCTGACAGCGACCTGGGGATCTGTGGAGCTGTGCAATCCTTCCCTGGTCACATCAGCAACGAGGAATGTGCAATTCCTACCAGAAGTGAGAACCAGACACAGAGCAAATAAAAGTTTGCTGTGTGGATTTAGGAGCACTGGGTTCCCCCCATGAGCACGGAGCTTGGAGGAGAGGGGGGAACAATCCCCTGGAGCAGGAGCTGCTTCCAGGAGTTGCACATTTCAGCTAAACTGGCTTAATAAACAGTTTGGGTTGTGATTCAGCCTGGCTTAACCACAGAGGCAAGGCTGATAGAGATCGGTGTCGGCTGGTTGGTGCTCACACAGAGCTGCAGCCAGGCCAGGCTGTGCGTGGGGATGGCCCCGCACAGGGAAGGCTGGGTCACCTCAGGGAACTGCATGGAAGGAGGACTGGAGGAATTCTTGCCTTGGCCATGACCAAAATGAGGTGGCACAGGCAAGTGTGGACATTCACCCCATGGACTCGCAACACACTGGCTGGAAAACATGCTTTTCCATGGGGGAATTCCTGATAGCAGCCTGTGGATCTGTGCAGTCCTTCCCTGTTAAAACGAGCACTGAGGAAGGTGCAATTCCCACCAGGAATGTCCAGCAGAGCACCAGCACCGAGCAGGTGATTGTCCTCCAGCCCTGCGGTGTGTGAGGACCCCCATGCCTTGGTCTTTGCTGAGCACATCCCTCCCCTCCCCTCCCCTCCCCTCCCCTGCCCTCCCCTCCCCTGCCCTCCCCTCTCCCAGCCCGTTTTCCCAGCCATTCCTTCTAAGCCAGAGGGATCTTCAGTTGGGGTTGCTGCAACTCCAGAAATAAACACAGAAGTTTCTGGTGGTGGATAAAAATGCCTTGTGGTTTGTGAGCAACTTCTGTGCATTCAGCTTCCAGATGCTTCCGAGGGTCGGCTTTGCAGAGGGAGCCGTGACGTGGCCTGGGAAAAGCAGGGCTGTTCCAAGTCCCAGATTTTAGGGAATGGTAGGAGTAGGAGCTGCTGGAGCTACGGAGAGGGGGGTTCAGCTCAGCAACGTTCATGAAGGTGCAGCCGAACGTGCATCCCTTCCAGGTTGTGTGCAAGGGCTGGTTTGTTCAAAAACCCTAATTGGGGTAATTCACACCTCAAATTATTGGAAGTGCTGACAAATGGGAGCTCAGCTCTTGCCTTCCCTGTTTTCCCCCCAAAACACTGAGAGTCACTGGAGAAACACCCAGACTTGGATGCCCCTTGGTTCTCCATGTCATGCTCTGGTGGCACAGGGAGCTCCAGCCCCTGCTTATCCTGGTTTCTGATGGATGAGCCCTCTCCATGAGCTGCATCTCACCCAACTGCAGCCATCAAAATCTCTGGCACTGTCCTGGCTCCATGTGAAGCCCCAGCACAGGAATGGGATGGGATGAGATGGGATGGGATAGGATGGGGTGGGGTGGGGTGGGATGGGAGGGGATGGATGGGATGGGATGGGATGGGGTGGGGTGGAGGGGCTGGGATGGGGGGGATGGGATGGGATGGGATGGGGTGGGATGGGATGGGATGGGATGGGATGGGATGGGATGGGATGGGATGGAATGGGATGGGATGGATGGTAGGAGCAAAGTCTTGGGGGGCTCCTCATGATGAGTCCTGTGGTGTCCTGTGGATGAAATCCCAACCTCCAGTAGATGTGTTTTGGGAACGTCACTTGGCAAACCAGCCAGGGAGGAGACCATTAGATCTTCTTTGGGAAAAGCAAAGCCTGCAGCAGAAAAGCTGGTGGGAAATGAAGGAAAGTGCAGCCCAGGAACTTGGAGCTGTGAAGATCTCAGTGGCCTAACCCAATCCAGATTTCTGTAGGAAGCAACTCCAGGACATTTCCACCACAAACTATGCGCTGCTGCTGTTTGGATAAATCCATACACCGTCATCCCAGGCTAGTTCTTCCCCCTCTTCCCATTGTTCCAAGCCCACAGCCAGCTGGGTGCCCTGGGAAATAACCTTCCCACCACTTTCCCTCTTCCCTGAAGGACACGGGGGGAGCAGACGAGAGGTCTCACCAAAGCCAGTGGGAAGCACGTGGGTGGGATTATTTGGGAATGTGGTTTTGAGGAGGCAACATTGGCTCCTCATCCCCATCACCACTGGAGCAAAGCAGGGACTGAGTTGGTTGCTCCTGGCCTGGGAAGCAAAAGCCTGGCTTGAAAGCCAGGATGAAGAAAATATCCATCTGCTTTCCAGGAATGAAGGATGAACATGAGGGACCGTGACCTCAGGAGGGCTGAACGGGCCCACACAACTCTCCTCTTCCATGCAGGGTCCTTGGGAGTGTGGGGCAAGCCTGCCCTGAAGCCCATGGCTCTGCCAGCTCTTTGGTCACTCCGGTTGCCAAATAAAAGAAGAGCCTGAAAAAACAACTCCTGGAAAAAGCAATAATCCCTCAAGACAGTTTTCTAGCAGAAGAAAGGGATTTCTGATAAGCTGTTTTTGAAAGATGTCTGCTTTCCACAGAAATTCTGGGATTGACATTCCAAAAGAGGGGAAGGAATCAGCCCAGAAATCCTGTGTGGGAGTAAACAGGGCAGAGTTTGGGTTTTAGCTGAAAACTATCACTTTTCTGGGGGTGGAGAGGAATCAAATGACATCAAAACATGTTTTGACCAGCACTGCAAAAAATTCCGGGCTCTTTTTCTCCCAAAGGCTCCTGGTACTGGAGTGTAACCCAGGCAGCTTTAACAGCATGGCACAAGGGCTTAGGAGACATCCAAGAGGGATGGATCGATCTCCATGGGTGGACAGAGGTGACCCAACCAACCTGCTGAGGTCTTGCCGGTCCAGGCAATGCCATCACCATACCCTGAATAATTCATGCACTTCCACGGCCACCTTGCTTTCCTGCAGTGGAATTCCTGTTTCCAGGAGCTGGAAATGGGGCAATCCCATGGGTTTCGAGGCATTTGGGGTTTTTCCCAGTGTGAGGGCAGCAAGAATTAACTCTCTGAGCATCTTTTGGCCCCTCGACAGCAGCTGCCTTGGCCTGAATCCCAGGGAAAGATTTATATGGACAAGAGCAAAGGACAAACTTCACCTCGGTGTCACTGACAGCTGGAAATACCTGGAAGAGGAACCTTCCTTTTTGACGTGGTGTCACGTGAACATCTGTTGGAGGAGGAATTGGGGGAGCAGAAGGAGTTCAGGGAGCCTGGGCATTTCTTCCTGGGATTAATCCAATTAGTGGGGAAACCTTCAGGAGCACAACCAGGATGGCTGTGGTGAGGATCCTGCAGGACCCTTGGGGTGAGGGTCATGGAAGGTTTAGCCCTCCCAGGGGAGATAAGGCTTGGATTGCTTTTGTCCCAGCTTTTCTGGTTCCTCCTGAAATCCTCTGTCATCAAGGATTGGGGAGCAGCTCCAGCCTTTGCAAGTGGAACAAAGTCAAACAAATAAAAGAATAAAGAATAAAGTTGTTTTTAGTGATCTTTTTGCTATGAAGGGAGCTGCAATTTGCAGGGGGTGAGGAAGATGCTGGTCCTGGAGTGGCTTCCTGGATGTCCCCAGGGCTTTATCAGCAGCCAGGGAAGGAGGAACACTTTGATCTGCTCAGTTTTGCCTTCACCATTGCCACTCATTGCCATTCCTGCCCAGACTGGCTTTCCCACGGAACAAACGGGAGCTGAGTGGGAATGACCTCTGTGGAGAGAGCAGGGACAGTGGGGGGACCCCCCGAGCTGGGGAGTCTGTGGGGGGAGCCCTGCCCTGCTGGCCTGTCTCACCCTCCCGGAGAGCCCACTCCAAAACCCAGGAATGAAGGGTTTGACCAGGGCTGGTCCCCAAAATTCCCCAAATCCCTGAGCAGAGTGCAAACCCTGGGAGCCTAAACATGTTCCCTGGCATTAATCACTGGTAATAGAAACCAGAGCTGGCTCCTGGCCCCGCTGAGTCAACGATGCCGCGTTGGGAACGACGCAGGGAGGCTGAGAACGGCCCTGAAAGAAATTCCAGGCAGGGCTTTGGGCTTTTTTTTTCCTTTTTAAAGTGGAATTTCAAAGTTGGAAGAACATAAAGGGAATAAAAATAGAAACAACAGCAGAAACCTCAGTGATCTGCTGGGCCTGAAGCTCCCACCCCCTCCTCCCTCTTCTACCTCCATTCTCCACACCCCTGAGCATCCTTTCCCACTCCAAAGTTTTGCTGGGATGGGGGAACAGGTGGGACCATGGGGCAGAGGAAAGGCCAGGTTGGATGGGGCCTGGAGTGGTGGAAGGTGTCCCTGCCCATGAGCATGAAAGTCCCTTCCAACCCAAACCATTCTGGGATTCCATGTCCTATGGAAAACCTCTCATGATCCGGTTCCTGAGTGGTTTCATGGCACACCTGGAGCAGAAGGTGTGGGGTGGTGTCAGGGTGAGTTATGGTTGGGTTCGATGACCTTGGAGGTCTTTTCCAACCAAAATGACTCCATGATCGTGTGATTTCAGGTGCTGCTGCTTGACATTAAAACATCCCATCCCAACCCTTTTCACCAGGAGAAGCAGAGATGTCACCCAGGGAATTGGGTCTAAATCCTTGCTCCCAACCTTTCTTCATCCCTGGGCACCTCACAGTTGGACCTTTCCCCCTTCTCCAGCTGTGTTAGATGGGATGGGCTGGGAAAAGGTCTCTGTGGGACTAATTGCAGTCCCAGGTAGGAGCTCGTAGGAGAGGTGGACTCTCAAACACTGAATGAGGCTTCACTAAAGGATCTCCTCTCCCACTGTTTAGGAAGAGATTGGCAGAGGCTCCTGAGGGGGAGATAAATCTCTCCAGGGCTTTACTGGGTGGTGCCAGAAAGTGAAAGGATTGTTTCCAGTTTGGAGTCACTGGGATGTTTTGGAGCATCAGGGCTTGACATCCACACTTTTTTTCCCTCATTGCAATCCGGAAAACCCCCCACCCCATCCCCCCCCCCCCCCCCCCCAAACATCCACCCTCCCTCCCTGCAGCTTTTTTTCCCACCAGAAGAAAACTTGGCTGTTTTATAGAAATGTTTAATAACGTGCTGACAATCCCAGCCCCTGCTGCAGCCTCAGGGAATTCTGAACTCCAAACATCCCCAAACCCCTGGGCCCTCATTTCGGAGTTTAAAGTGTGTAGTGGAGGCTTTTTCTCTTTCTCTTTACATCAAACCTGGGGATGGCACGTGGAAATTGTACTTTAAACCTTGATTTTTTTGGCCAAGATCATCTGGATGTGAAGTTTTAGCATCTCCTTAAGATTGTCCGGGAAACAAAGCCAGGATATAGTGCCCGTATCCCCCAAAGATGCTCCTGAGGGAAAAGGAAAGCTGGGATTGCCCCCTCCTTTTTTCCTTCATCATCTTTCCCAAAACCACCACAAAAAAGAGGCTGAAAATCGCCTATTTCACCCAAACTTCTTTCTTTAACCTCTGTTTAAAGAACAATGGGGTGCCTTTGCCTTATCGTGGCATCTCCGAGCCTCCCGGAGCGCCGAGCTCCCGTTTCCCTGGGCTGGGAGAGAAGGAACGGGGCAAATCCCGCCGGTCCTGCCCACGCACCGGGCACTGAAAGGGATGCTCCATCCCACATGGAGCCAGTTAGGGGGAGGCAGCAAGGAAAGATATTCCACAGGTGCTGGGGGACGTTTCTGGAACCTTCACACGCTGCTTTTCCCAACGCTTCAAATCCCACTCGGATTTACTGAATGAAGGCTGTTTTCCTGCGTGCCCGACCCGCTCCGGGAGCTTTGGGAAGCACTTGGATGGTGCTGGGGGGGTTTAGTTTTGTTTTCCTTTTTGTCTTTTGCTGCTTTTGCCAATTTTATGCCCAAAATGTTGTTCTTTATGGTTTTCTCTCTGAGTTTTGACAGCTCGATACACCACGTTCTCTGGCACCTCTCTCTCATTATGGCTTTGAAATAAACCCTTTATTTGCCTCATTTATCCTATATGGATTAAAAAACTGCTGTATTTTTCCAAGGAAAGCACTGCAGGAAGGCTCCTCACTCCTGGCCATGAGAACTCTGACTTACAGAGGGATTTTTTGGCTCTGGTTGCATTATTTGTCCTTCAGCAGAGAGAAAGGGGATGCTCCATGTGGAAAGTATCACATATATCCATAAGGAGATGGGCAGTGGCTTTTATTTTGGCCAGGAGTGCTGGAAAACTTGCATGAAATTCCCTGTTTCACCCCCAGGATGTCAAGGAGAGGTTAATATCCATCCCTGCTCTGTGCCTCAGTTTCCCCACCTTAAAAACAATATTAAAAATAACTTCTTTGGGGTTTTTTTGGCAGAAGGGACCCCCATGCTCTGCCTTTGAGTTCCAGAAATCAGAGCTGAACAGCACCAGGGAAAGGATGGAGGAATGGGGAGAAAAAACCAAGAAAACTGGGGGAGAGTGGATGTTTTTCTGCATTTTAGGTCTGAGACACAGAGCTGAAGAGTGGAAAGGGTGGAAGAATGGGCAAAAAGACCCCAACAAAACTGGGGAAGAGTGGTTTATTCTGCATTTTATGTCAAGCACACAGAGATGAACAGAAGCAGGGGAAAGGATGGAGGAATGGGGGAAAAATGCCAACAAAACTGGGGAATAGTGGGGTTTTTTTCTATATTTTAGGTCAAGGACACAGAGCTTAACTGTGGAAAGGATGGAAGAATGGGGGAAAAACTGAATGAAACTGGGGGACAGTGGATTTTTTCCACATTTTTGGTCAAGCACACAGAGCTGAAGAGTGCAAAGGATGGAAGAACAGGGGGAACAAAATGCCACCCAACCTGGGGCCAGACTCCTTCCCACTCCATGCAAAGGATGGAAGAACAGGGGGAACAAAATGCCACCCAGCCTGGGGGCAGACTCCTTCCCACTCCAAGCAAAGAGCACGGCAAATGGCCCAGGGCAGCATTCCTGCAGGGGCAGGACGAGCTGCTCCTTGTCCCTGCTGGTGCTTTGAGCAGCTGCTGGCCCTGGGCACTCGCCCTAATCCATCAGCCACCAGCTCCTGTTGGGATATTTAGGGGCCAGTGCATCCTGCCTGGGGTCATTTCCCCCGGGCAGGGCCCTGCTGGCCAAGGCAACACTGGGAGCTTCTGTTCAACATCTGCTGCTGCTTCTGCCCTGCCCTTTTGGGTCACTGGCTCTGCCCAGCCCTGCTCCCCTTTCACCCTGCCTGGGACAGGGGACATCCAGCCCTGCTCATCAGCCCTGTTGCTGCCACAACACTCCCCCCATGGTAAGTTTTGGAGGCTGGATTTGCTCCTCACCCCCCCTGGCAGGTCATCCATGGGGGTCACCTTTGGTGGCCATGCCCTTTGATCCATTGATCCCAAGGAAAGCAGCTTTTCCCAGTGGATAAGGTGGTGTTAGTGGAGCATCATTGCTCCAGCAGTGCTGAGCCTGCTGTGTGAGCGTCTTCCTGCTTGGAATCCACTTTTCCTCCAGGAATTTTGAGTCCAGCAGCTGAATTTATCCTGAGCTTGAAGATGTTGGGTTGCAGCACGAGCTCAACCACTCAGGAGACAGCAGAGAATCTCCATGAGCCTGGAGGAAATTCTGGGGATCCTTCCTGGTTAACTGGAGAGTTTGGCTTCCTTTTAAAAATGGTCAGTTTTCTGCTTCCCAATAAAATGGCTTTGGGAATGAGATGAGGGGATATGGTCCTCAAAGGAGCCATGGGGGTGGAGGTGCAGCAGCAGCAAAGTTCATGGCCCTGGAGCCTTGATTTTTCACATGAAATCACCTTAAAGTGGCAGTAAAATCTCTTTTTATAGGTCAGGGTCTCACCTGGGTGAAACATCCCCCTCACTTTGCCTCCTTCGGTATCCCCAGGTGAGGACAAACAGGTCCCCATGGCCACCTCCAGGCTGGAGGATGGAGCATCCTGGGGAAATCCAGCACATGGTTTTCATTTTCCTCCCCATCCACAGAGAAAAGGAAACCCAGAAGATTTATGGGCTCCCTTCTCCTCCTCCAGGTTTATAAATAGCATTTATCAGGTGCTGGGCACATGGTGGCTGTTGGGGGGGATCAAAAGCAACGTTGGGTCCCTCCTCCTCCTCTCCCCTTTCAACATGTCTAATCTCTGCTCCCATCTCCAAAGGGCCACATTGACCTCTCTGCTTCCCACTGGAGATTCTCTGGGGGGTTTTGCTGCCTGAAGGCCCCGAGAGGAGCCCTGGCTTCAAATGCACCAGCCCTGCCTGCCCCCTTTGATGTCTGCCCTGGGAAGGTCAGGTTATGGCACTGCTGCTGGGGAAAGAGGGAAGCTCCAGGATTCCCCATGAGGACACCCCACTTCCACGGGTGTTTTGTGGTGCTCTCACTGCTAAAAGTGGTTCTGGGTTGAAGAAAAGCAGCTCTGGGGGGAGAAATCAAAGCAACTCTGAAAATAAACTGATTTTATTTCCATATCATCATGGCACAGAAGTGGGTCAAGAAGGGGCCTGTCCATAACTTTGGGTTTTCACTTAAAACACTGATGGAGAATTCTTTTTTGAGTAAAAAGTTTTACTTCTAAAAGAAAAGTGTAGTTTGGAAATGGAAAGTTGAACATGAAAGGAAAGGAAACAGCAGGAGAGGTGGCAGAGAGGGGCAAGGGATTTTTGAAAAGCGAGAAATACGAATTCTATGGGTTTGGTTTTTCCTCTTTTGCCTGAATTTCTGTGTGTCCTTAACGATGGCATCCAACTTCTGTGGGAGGCTGCAAGGGCAACTCTTGGCTTTGCCAAAGGGCTGCTGCTCTGAAGCACCAGGAGAGGGAAAAGCAGATTATTGATACTGGAAATGCCTCTTTGTAGAAAGAAAAGAACAACTCTCCAACCTGCAGAGCTGGTTTTAAATCACCTTCTAAACGGCTTTGAAACACCCCCATGCTTCACCTGGAACACCCAGGGACACCCAGTGGAGATGCCACCATTTGAGAAGCCACCAACACACCCCAAACTCCCTAAAACTGCAACCCATGGGAAGGAAACATCCAAAAATTCCCTCTGGGAAAAGTCCTGGGCTGCCTCTGGAAGGTGCCATGTGGAAAACGTGCTTTTTAATGCTTTTTAGGGAAAGGGGAGTGTCCCCCGAGGTTGGAGCTGTGCAAGTGGTGGCACAAACACCAGGAATATTTATCTTCCCCCGCTCCCAGCAATTAGCACACGATCCTTATCTCCCACCACTAAAAGGAGCTGGGGCTGATCCTCATCCTTCCCAGCCCCAGGGACACCTCAATGCAACCTGGAGGAGGAACCCAACCCAGATAACATTTTCCATGAGGAAACAGCTTCCAGCAGGGCTGATGGCAAAACTGGGCCAGGATTAACCTTTTCAGACCCCTCTTTGACTTTGGAAAGTGGCTGGTTATTTTGGTTTTTTCGCTTGGAGATGTCAGGCCCAGGAATAAATAGATGAGAGAAGTTTTCCAGCGCTCGATGATTCAAATCTCCTTCCCCTCCACTTGTAAAGGGATTTTTGGTTGATTTTCTTTTTTTTTTTTCTTTTTTTGCAGATGCCTGTACTGATTTCAGTGTCAGAGCAGCTGTAAATGGAGGATTAGGAGCCTTCAGTAAACAGTGCTGCTCCACACACATTTGGAGCAGAATTCCAGGTGAAACAGCTCCACAGTCAGCAGGAACAGACACGAGGCTGGAAAATCGCAGTCAACGGAATTACAAAACGACCGGCTGTTCTTTCAAAGCAAAAGGATGAAACAAAGGCTTTTAACTAATTCGTGTGTGTTTTAAAGATGTGTTTCAGTGCTGCTTTGCCCTGGAGTGCTGTGTCTCAGCCCTGTGTGCCCTGCCATGGACATGATTTTCCTGGGCACGGGGAATTTTGGGGCTCACACACAGAGGAATGGCAGCCTCTCGGCTGTTTTCCAGGGAAAACAGGCCCAGTGGCCCCAGCGAGGGCAGCATTTCCCCCCCTCCCGGGCTGACCTCCTGGCCAGCTGGATTTAGGGATTTGAGCCCACTGGCCAAACCCCTTGGCCTTTGCATCTGCTGTTTGGGGCAGTGTCTGCTGGGTTTAGTGGAGACGTTTTCCAGACTGCCATTATCTCCCAGGGCTGCCCATTCCCACCATTCCCTCACTGTATCCCCCATTCCCACCATTCCCTGACAGTATCCCCCATTCCCCCCATTCCCTGACAGTATCCCCCATTCCCACCATTCCCTGACAACATCCCCCATTCCCACCATTCCTGGTGCCCCATCCAGCTCTGTGTTCCTGTGCTGAAAGCAGGAACTGAGCTCTGCTACCAAACCCACCCAACCAGGGCTCAGCTGTGTGTTTGGTGGCACCTCCACGGCCCACAGGAGCCTGAAGAGCCAAATAAAAAATCCAGGGAGCACTTCCAGCCCTGCCCACCCATCCAAGAGGTCCAAGGTGTCCTCCCCAACATCTTTGGGCTGCACAATCTCAGCCTGTTGCTCCCAACAAGCTCCTTTGAACTCCAACCCTCCGGCAGCCACGAGCCAGCAGTGTCAGAACATGGTTTTAATCTGGGGGGACATATTTAGTGCACAGACAGGGCTTAAACTTGGGGCAGATTTAAGCCAAGCCTGGCAGGTGTGATGGAAAGCAGATGCCTCCTCTGTTGGCTCTCTGGCTTTGGAGGCCTGGTGGGAAAAGCTGGATCAGAAGCAGTTGCCTGGATGTTCTGTGGAGTGGGAGCTCCCAGGAAAGCTGGGACGGGAGAGAGAAAAGGCAGAGCCCCCCAGAAAGAGCAAGGAAGGAAAGGGCAAAGAGGAGGAGAAGATGAGATGATGCAGAAGAGAAAGCACCAACTCCTCCCCAAACCAGCACTTTCCTGCCAGCCTCTTGTTGGGAGCAAGGAATTTGCCAAATGAGTTGGTATTTTCCTGTTTCTCTCCCCAAAATGATGTTTCCAGCTAAACCCTAACCCAGAGCCCTTCCCCATGGAGCATGCGTGCCAGTTTTGGGATCATTCTGATTCAATCTGAGCATCCTCTGATTTTTTTAAGCCTAGAGTAACCTTGCCAAAATGTTGTTTAGGCAAATAGGAAAACAACCCCCCTGGAAAGGGTTGGATATTCTGTCTGATTTTCTGTGTTGCCAGTTTTTTATGCCTTCCAGGATAAACTGAGGAGTCAGGGAGCTCCTGCCCATTTCTACCCCCTGGCTCTGCCCAGTCCCAGGGAATTAACACTGATTTATCCCAGCAGGAAACCCGGACTGAAGGCTGGGAATGGGGGATGGAGCAGCTCTGGCCTCTGCAAAGGTGAGCAAGGAAAACCTCAGCTCCTTTTTCTGGCACTCCCACAGCTGCAGTTGTCTCTGCACAAAGTCTGTGTGATCTATTAAACATCTCAAATCAGGATTTAATTTAGTTTTAATAAGATAGTTTGGGAGATGTTAATTAAATTGAGTTATTAAAACCACATGGGCTGGACTTGGCTAATACATTTCCTTTTTTATTAAGTCCATTAAAAAAAATAAGAGAAAATAGAAAGGAGGAAAATAAACCCTCTGGATGCAGCAACACATTGAAAAGCTTCTTTTTCCTTTGCTGAATTAAATGTGTCTCAAGTGTAATGAAGATCAACAAGTACCAAAATAGAGATAAATAAGATCCAAAACCCCAGCCAGGTGATGCTGAACCCTCCCAGGCTCAGCAATTCTTGGCTTAAGGATGAAGCCAAAATGATGAAACCCTTTGAACCGAAGGGTCCAACCAATCTTTGCACCCCAAGCCCCAGAATTCCCTCAAATTTCCATCCCACTCTTGCAGCCACACATCATTTCCATTCATTCCTGCTCCAGCTGGGAAAACTACAGGAATGCAACTTTTTATCATCTCCCCTAATCAGATTTTCCCTACCTCTGGCAAAAACTGCTGCTGGGAATCTCTTTAGTTGCAGGAATTGTCAGGGTGATTGGGTTAAGCTGAAGAAAAACTCCCACGTGCTTTAGAAATGACAAATATTTTATTAGCTGGAAGTGTAACTGGCTCTAATTAGCTTAGCAGGCCTGACTTAATAGATTTATAAGCTTTAGAGGATATAATGCACTGGTGAGACAATCCAAAGTGACCTGGGTAGGAAATTCAGCCTGTAGTTCCGAAATTAACCTATTCTTTAGGTTATTATTTATATTATAACCTATTCTTTAGTCTTTAGCACAGAGAACTCCTGGTCCTGTCCCAGGGGCTGCAGGGGATGGGCAACCCATCAAGGCTTTATCCCAGCTTTCCCCTGAATTCCTCAGGAACTTCTGTCCTTTCCAAAGCCCCTTTTTGCTGTTTTTTATGGTGCATCAACACTGGCAGGTCACGTCTCCCCCTTGCTGATGAGTCTTGGAACATCCTGGTCCTTCTACACCTGTGGATGGAAAGGGATTAACACCACAGGGAAGAATCTTAAAGACCTGGCTTTATTCACCAAAGCTGCAAAACAAAACACTGGAAAATAAACCAAGCCACCCTTCTTTCCATGTTTCCCTGTTCTTCTGTCCCTCACTAAGAGCCTCACGATGGATTTCTGATGATTCACCATGCAGATCTTAAGATCTGAAAAGGCAGAATTATATTTAAAAGTGTATTTATTATATGTATCCCTGGCCAGGGTGCAAAAAATCACGAATCCCAACTGAATTGCTGGAGAAATTGAAGCAGGAATGGGACAAGCTGCCTGTAGGATGCTCCTCATGCCTGGTGGTGTGGTGGGTATGGTGGATGTGTCCCCAAGGAAGATGGATTGAAGCCAAAAATCCCCAAAACCCGGTTTTAGAGCAGGTACTGGATGGCCACAGCCTTAAGCTGGGTTTTGCTGACCTGCCCAGAGCCACCAAGGGTTCCATGTCCCTGTCCCTGTGTCCCAGGGATGTGGAGAGTGGGGACGTGTCCCTCTCTCCTGCTCCCAGTGCGGTTTATCCTCCTGCTGCTCATCCTGGTTCCTCCTGGCCTGGATGATCCCGGAGGAAATAAAGGAGGAAGGATCAGGGCTTAGGGAGAGGACTTTGATTTTCCTGGTGTGGGGAAAGGGAAGATTCCACACGAAAGGATGTGGAAATCTGAGGAGGGGTTTTCACTGGAACCTCTTGAATTTCCAAAGAATTTGTTTCCTTCCCCACCAGGAGGGGGGTTATTCCCTGGTGAATTCAGGGGGGGAAAAAGAACATTTTTGGCTTTTTGACCCCAAATTTCCCCGTTGCAGGGAGTCCCTTGGTGACCAGGCTTTGGGGCTCTGCACATCCTCCCCATCCCATGCCAACCAGGGTCATGGACCATTTCTCCAATCCTTTTTGCTCTTCCTTCCCCCCTGCAGGGCACAGGGAGGCACCACCACATCCCCTCCACAGTGGAAGAAAGGATGTTTTATGGGACTCTTGGAATGCTGAGCTGCCTTTGCTCCAGAGCTGCTTCCAGCTAAGGAAGGGAAAAGAGCATCTTATGGAGGAAAAAAGGATGGCTCCCTGGAGGATTTGGTGTATCCATTAATTTTCCAGCTCCTAAAAGTGCACAAATCCACGTCGTTGGATTCTTCCCATCGTTGCTGCTCAGACCTGTTTGTCCTCACCCCTTGTGCTCAGAGCTCTCCTGCTCCTCTTAAATGCTTGGCAGGCAAGACACCCCATCCTATAACTGATAAATCATAAATTATGCATCTTCCCCTCCCATGGGTTAAAAAAAATCATCCCCCAGACAACTTGGGGTTCCCTGGAGAAGCTGACCCCCTCTAAATCCCTTTTCCCATCAAATCCCTGCAGTGACCATGTTTATCCTGGAGCCCCAGCCTGTCTTGCAGGGCAGCAGACACCTCTTTAGAGGAAGGAAACCCCATCCTAGAAATGAGACCACTTCTCCTACCCAGGGAAAAGAGCCCACTGCTCCTGGAAGGCTCCATGGAGCCATCCTGAAGTTCCTGCCAGAGTCACCTTTACAGGTGCTGGAGCACCACCCTAAGCACCTGTAATTTATAGTAAAACCTACTGTGTGATGTGATGGAGCAGGAATTGGGCCCAGCCTGGGGGCAGAGGTGTCTCTCAAAGCCTTTGCTCTGCTGTGGTGAGACCTCAGGACCTCTGAGCAGAATCACCAGGAGAAACGTGGCTGGGCAGGAGCCAAAGTGCTTTGAAAAGCAACTTCTGCTCGGAAAGACATCCCAACCAGCCTCATGTGGTGAGAGCCACCAGCCTGGACCAGACCTACAGGACTAAGGGGCTCTCTCATACAAGCCCATGAGGTTTTCCAGGCCGTGGAGTCTCACTGTGTCCCTTGTGAGACCCCTGAGGGCAGGGTGGGTTTGGTAGGGCAGTGGGCACTCCACGAATGCAGGTGTGGCTCTGGGACAGTTTTAGGTCCCTGCTCTGATCCTGCCCCCACAACAAACAGCCTGTTCCTCCCCACCCCCAGCCTGATAAAACCTGCTGAGTTTACACACAGGGCGGTTCTGGTTTCCTGAGTCACTGCAGGGCGGGGGGGGCCCTGATGGGGCTTGTGCAGGGACCAGAGAGTCCCACAATGTGCTGAGCTGGAAGGACCAACAAGGGCCATCCAGTGCAACCCTCAGCCCTGCACAGGACCATCCCCAAGGGTCACCCCCTGTGCCCCAGAGCATCATCCAAACCCTCCTGGAGCTCTGGCAGCCTTGGGG
>JAWWTY010000064.1:867784-883581 GCA_035222235.1 Margarornis squamiger
TCTGGCAGCCTTGGGGCTGTGCCCACTGCCCTGGGGAGCCTGGTCAGTGCCCACCACCCTCTGGGGAAAGAACCTTCCAGGTGACACGAAGCCTGAGTGTGGTGGTTGTGGTGCCAAAAGCTTCTCTGATGTCCCCTGGAGCTGAGTGTGTCGGGTCTCCGCAGAGGTCAGGCTTTGGTCAGGAGTGGGGACAAGGTGGGCACCAAGAGATGACACTCAGTGACGGAGCAACAACTCGAGGGAAGGCAGGGGGTGGTTTCAGAGCAGATATGGAGGTTTTTTGCCAAGTAAAATGGGAATGGGAAGACAGTGGGAACTGCCAGCAGGACAGGGCAGGCCATTGAAGAGGATGGATGGCTGAAAGGCAGGAATAAAGGAATAGAATCATAGAATCCCAGGATGGGTTGGGTTGGAAGGGACCTTAAAATCTGTCTCACTCCACCATGGGAAGGGACACCTTCCACAGAGCAGGTTGCTCCAAGTCCCATCCAACCTGGATTTGGACACTTGCAGGGATGGGGCAGTCACAGCTTCCCTGGGCAGGGTCCATAGGGAGGAGCATTTAGGATTTAACCCCCCGTGTGATCCCTGATTCCATGAGACTCCGTTTGACAAGGATGCTCCACATCCCCCGTGCCCGGGGGGTTTGGGCTGTGGGTGCCCCCTCCCCACCCCACCCTGCTGCAGCCACACTCTTTCTCTTGGCACCATCTAGTGGCAACTGGGGCCACGATGCCTCCTGTGCTCTTGGGTTGGGGTCAGCAGGTCCCCTCCTCCTCTCCCTGCTGCCTCCAGCCTGGCTTCACTCCTTTGGGATGCTTTTTGGAAGCCGTGCCCTAAAAGATGAAGAGTCTTAGGGATAAAGGGAGATGTTTCCAGGTGACCCAAGTGGTTACACTTCAATGCAGGTGTAGTCTGGTGTGCAACACTTATTTGTGGGTTTGCTCTCCCTCTCCACCATCCTATAAACAAATTCTTGCTGATTCCTGCAGAAATTTCCTCTTGGATAACCACTTAACCTTGTGTTTTCCCTGGGGTTTTATGTCCAGAGCAGTGCAAGGTCTCCTCAACACCTGCATGTCCATCCCAGCCCTCACTGGCTCATCCAGGGCATCTTAAGCACCCCAAAAAAATGCAGTTTCCACCATGTTCCACCATGCAGTGCTGAATTCTGTCCCCCCAGGGTCGTTTTCTGTTAAATTAAAATAACTCACCCACCTCCTTGTAAAGGTCTATTCCTTGGATCCAGTGTTTGCCAGTGGTGCTGTTTAGGAGCCACAGGGATCAGGCTCTTAGAAGAGTTTACATAAAATGATGCTTTTTGCATCTTTTTAAATGAAACCCTTCAAATCTTCCAGCAAAAAAACCCAGGATTTCCCTTAAAAGTACAGAAGTGGAGGGACCAGTGATCATTTTTCAGCCCCTGGCCATGGTTTTCTTTGCTCCTCTCAGGAAATTCCACACGAAGGAACATATTTCACTGAGGGCAGAAAAGCCAAATGTGGAAGGAAAAAGCTGCTCAAAAACGTTCATTTGGAACCCCCCCATATCTCTATTTCTTATAATCCCAGGAAAGGACTTCCACTTATCCCTAGAAAGGTCTAGGGATGCCTTTCCATCTGCCCTAACATCCTGCAGACACAGAGGATCCGTGTTCACTGTAAGCACCCGAAATTCCCTGATGGACAGAGAGCTGGGTGGTGGGAATGTTTGCAAGAGGAGGATTTCTTTAAAGGGAAAAATGGGATTTCTGCTGGATCTGAGGGGCTCTGGCTGGAGCTTGGAGGGGAGGGAGGGGGATTAGCTGTGTGTCTGCAAGGCATCAGGAGGAGCTGTGGGCAGAGGGGCTCCGGAGAGTGATGGATTTGCCCAGGGGGGCTGGACCTGGGCTGATGGATGGATGGAAGTGGCCCAAGCTGTCTGGGAAAGCTTCAGGAGGGTTTCCATCCCAATCCCTGCACTCTGAGTAACCCAAAAACTCATTCCTGTTCCCCTCCAGACAGGGAGGAGCAGGCAGGGAAGGTGGGGGAGCAAACCCTTCATTTAGAACCCAAAAGAAGGCAAATTAAATCCCACTGCCCATCTCACTCCCAGATTCTTTGAATCAGTCACTAAAATGTGGCAGAAAAAAAAGAAACCCAACAACCCAATTCCAACATTTCCTATTATTCAAAAATAAAAAACAAATGTTGGGCCCAGAGTTCAGCTCAGGGGAAAATCCACAAATCTTTGGCCGTCTGGGATCTTTTGTTTATCTCTGCACTTAATCCCATTTTTGGGTCTCCCGGGCTCGGGCTCCAAGGAAAGATAAATGAGGTGAGTCAGAAGCTCACCTGATTAACTTGGCTAATTCAATGGGGTTATTCTTTTCCAAGGAAAGGCAGCAGGAGGAATTTGGGTGTGCAGAGATCCAGCCCTTGTGAAGGCAAAAGAAAAGGGCTTTTTGGGTCTTTTATTTGCAGAGAAGACTCAGCAAAAAGTGGTTTTTTCCCTGGACTTTCATGATGTGTCAGATTTGCCCAGTCAGTGCATCGTGCTGCCAACCTCCCAAAACAGCAGCTTTTCCCAGATGTCCATGAAATCTGGGATTTAGACAGAGCTCACCCCATGCAATGCCACATCCACCCTATTTCCTCTGCCTTTTCTGGGATCAAATGGAAAAAGAGGAAATTTTGCCTTGCTCTTGGAAGGGCTTTTTTTGTAGGACACAACCCTGCAATGGAGGTCCAGCATTCCTGGCACCCCAAAATCCTTCCCTATTTCCTGCCCCCCCAAAATCCTCTGTTTTATTGAGATCCAGCATTCCTGCCATCCCAAAAATCTTCCCCTGCTTCCTGGCACCCCAAAATCCTGCCCTGCTTGAAGATGCAGCATTCCCAGCACCCCAAAATCCTCCCTTGTATGGGAATTTAGCATTCCCAGCACCCCAAAATCCTCCCTTGTATGGAAATTCAGCATTCCCAGCACCCCAGAATCCTCTATTGTATGGAAATTCAGCATTCTCAGCACCCCAAAATCCTCCCTTGTATGGAAATTCAGCATTCCCAGCACCACAAAATCCTCTTTTGTATGGAAATTCAGCATTTCCAGCACTCTAAAAGCCTCCCTTGTATGAAAATTCAGCACTCCCAGCACCCTAAAATCCTCCCTTGTATGGGAATTCAGCATTCCCAGCACCACAAGATCCTCTCTTGTATGGAAATTCAGCATTCCCAGCACCCCAAAATCCTCTATTGTATGGAAATTCAGCATTCCCAGCACCACAAAATCCTCTCTTGTATGGAAATTCAGCATTCCCAGCACCCCAAAATCCTCTATTGTATGGAAATTCAGCATTTCCAGCACCCTAAAACCCTCCCTTGTATGAAAATTCAGCACTCCCAGCACCCCAAAATCCTCCCTTGTATGGAAATTCAGCATTCCCAGCAACTCAAAATCCTCCCCTACATAGAGATCCAGCATTCCTGGCATCCCAAAATCCTCCCCTGTATGGAGATCCAGCATTCCTGGTATCCCAAAATCCTTCCCTGCATGTCCAAATAAAGGTGTGGAGTTCACCTGGGCACTGCCCCCCATCCCAGCCACAGAAATCCCAAATTTTCCCCAGGACTGAGGGATCCAGGTCTTCTCCTTGTATTTTTTCCCAGTAAATGCAAGCCTGGCAGGGAGGAGGGGGCTGTGTTTGGGACTCATTCCTGCTGCAGGGTCTGGGTGAGGGATGAGGAGAAATTGGGAAGGCAGGCCTGGGGTGTGTCAAACATGCCATGAGCTGGGGCTTGGAAAGGAGGATGGATTAACCTCCTTCCCAGGATGGAATAAGCCCTTCCAGACCCACATTGTGGGTTTTTAGGCATCCCTGCAAGGGAGAAACAGCAAATTTTTATCCCAAATTTTATTCCCATCCCTGGGACATCTCTGCTCCCTTGATCTGTTTTAATCACTTTATCTCCCAGATCCCTGGAAAGAGCCCTCCCCTCCCATCTGCTTTGAGTTAGGGCTCTGTCTGCCCAGTGCTTCTCTGGGAAGGGGCTCCAAATCCATCTCTCCTGGAGCACCAGGAGCCTGGAATTGCTGGTGGGGCTCCCACCCCTCGTGGTGCCCTGTCCAACATCTGCTTCCAATCATTTCCCCATCTGCCCAGTGCTGGGAAAACCAACATTTCAGGATCTTAAAGGCACACAAACCCCACCCTGTGCCTGCTCTGGAGACGTCCAGGTTAAAAATCCCACTCCAGCAGGATTTCCCTGTTATTAAGAGCAAACCAAGGTGGTTTTATTCCAGGTAAGCAACATGGAATTGGGATTTTCTAAAAACCCAAATCAGCTTTGTGGTGGAAGAGCGATGCACGTGCCCAAGCAGGATTTGTGCCTTTGGAATTCCTTAGGGACAATCCCGCAGTGTTCCTAAAGGATCGATGTGCCCTGAGAGCCTTTCCTGGCTCAGCCCATCATTGTGTGGAGCTGAGACCTGAGGAGCCAAAAGCAGCTTCCCAGCTCCTCCCAGAGAACCCCTGGAAAGCTTTTCCAGGCCTGGCACAAGAGGGAGACAAAAAGCCAAGAGCAGCCCCGGATTTGTGTTGGAGACCCGATTTTATGGGGAAAAAAAAGGAAAATATTGCACTTCTGTGATGAGAAACACAAGGTTTCAGCTCTTCTTCTATTGGGGGTTGGGTAGGGAAGTGGATCCTGGAATTCAATGTTCTTTTCCCACTGTTTCCCATTGATGGATTTGCCTCTTGGTGAGTTAAATCCCTTCCCTGAGCAGCCCAGGAATGTGATCCAAGAGCCAGAGCTGCACAAAGCAGGTGGCTGTGCCAGGGCTGCCCTCCTTGATCCCTTTTGGACCCATCCCATCGTGGATCCCACTCCCTGTTCCAGCACTGGGGCATCCCAAACCGCCCTGATCCCGACTCCCTGGAGCACTAAAAGCTGGAGAGAGCATAAAAGAGGCATCTTTAAAGCACTAAGAGGTACTCAAAGCGTGGCTGCAACGAGCTGTGAAATCTCAGCACAGAGCCAGGGCTGGGAAAAAGATGGGAAAATCTCTTCCAGAGGTTCCGAGAGGCCAAACATTTCATGGTAAAAAGAAGAGCAGGGAGAGATTCCATAGCAGGGAAACACAAGTGGGATTAAGCCCCAGAGGAAACTTCTGGGGGGATTGGTTGCTAAAATTAGCCTGGAGAAAGTGTGGGAGATGGGAAAAGAGGCATCTGTGGAGCTGGGAGAGGCTGAGCTGGTTGTGGGCTTTGTGTGTGGGATCCAAGAGGGGCTGGAGCCACTTGGGCTGGCAAATTTTGCTCTATTTGCCCCAAAATTCCAATGCCAGCAGACAGCTGGTCCTACCCAGCACCTGCCTGGGATCCAGGGGGGAGAATTACTGTGGGTATTAAACCCTGCCCTGGATTTCAACTTGCTGACACCGTGAAGATGGTTTTAATTAAAACTCATTAGCGGCAACCTGTTCCTGAAAATGAGCGTAGTTAACCCGATTAGGGAGCGCCTTCCTTGAGGATGCTGCTCTGCCCAGAAGCTTCTCCTGGACACACGTGCAAATCCTCACCCTGCTCCCATTCCCAGGGCTAGAGGGTGGAAATCCCAAAGGGAAAGCTGGAAGTTTGGGGGGCTGGAGCACAGGGAGGGACGATGCTGTGACATCAAAGGACAATCCTCTCCCTGGGGCTGGATCTCCTGGGAGATCCGTGCCCTGCGTAGAGTTCTGCAGGCAATTTGGGGGGTGAAATCGCTATTGTGGGGAAAAACATGAGCTTGTCTCCTGGGCATGACCTTGGGAACCTCATCCCTGGGGCTAGAGGTGGGATCCTGTGCATACAAAGCTTTCCTCGGGGCCAGGGGCATGATGGAAGGAATGAGCATCAGGAGAGGGGCTGGGAAACCAGCCCTCAGCACAGGTGCCAACTGCACCCACGGGTGAGCAGGTCCCAGGAGCATCCTCAGCATCCCCTGCCAGGGCGATGGGCACCCCATCCTCATCCCCACCCCACGCCAGAGCCTTAAATCAGGAGCCAAACTCCTCAATGGTCCCTTCCCCCGTTCCCAGCCCCTTCCCCCCTTCCCGTGCCGCTGCAGCCCCCGAGCGGCTGCCTCCCATTCCCGGGGAGGCTGACAAGGTGCGGGGCTGCGGCGGAGCCTCCTTTGGCAGCCATTCTGACGAGAGGCAGAGCCGGCCCGGGTGTCTCTGCTGGCTTTCCGGGCCCTTCTCCGCCCGTCTGTGCCCGTGCCGGGGGATCGGCGGAGCTCCGGCTCCGGAATGGGCTTGGAATACCCCAGGGAGCCGCTCCAGCCCCTGGGATTGGGATATCCCAACCGCGCCTCCTTTTGGGTTAATCCCCGCCGTGGGCTTTCACCTCACTTCAGAGAATGTCCCTCTGGACACATTCCTTTCATCTGCTTGTGCTGGGATGAACAAACTCCTCAGCCCTTCAGCCATTCCGGTGCTCCTTGTGCCAAGGTGATGGTCCCCTGCCCTTCCCCCTTGGCTCAGCACCCAGGGATACACTGGGAGCTGCCCTGCTTTGGGAGGACTGGCCTTTCCCAACAGGACATCCAGTCATGCAGGAGGCTTAAGGATGAACTGTATTTATTAATGAAAATCAATAAATAGATGCCTCATCTCCTGGGTGTGCACATCTCCTCCTGCACAGCCCTGCGTGAAAGCAGCTCCATCTCCTGAAACACAACCAGCACCCCCAGACAAATTAATGACCTCCTTCCCACTCAGACACATTAAACATCATTTTGCAGCTCTGCCCAGAACTGGGAGATGTGATTGAAGCTGCAGCAGCTGGAAAAAGCACCCTGTGGGGGAGAAGGACTCACTGGGGGCCTGGGGCAGCAAAGGCAATTTGTCTTCCCCCTTTGCCCAGGAGGATGCAGGGAGTGTTGCCTTGCTTGGAGTTTGGGATACAAGAGCTTGGGGGTGATGGCTCGGAGGTGGCTCAGATTTGGGGACCCTGAGTGAGGAACACATCATCCTTCCCTGCTTGGCTTGGCAGGCTCTGCAGCCTCCCTCAGCTCTCCCTAGAAACTCCACAGTCGGCCTCATTTGGTTCTGCCAAGCACGGCTTATCCATTTCAATTGTCCTTCATTAGCCAGTAATCACATAATTACCCTTCTCTGCTCCCGACTGCTGCACATTCCCATCGGGGGAGGGAGATGCCATCCTTCTCCAAAAATCCTTCTCCAAGGATCTTCCCAGCCCTGGCCACCCTGCTGCCTCTTCCAGCGCCCAGCCAGCAGAGCTGATGAGGCAGGGGCAGATTTTGGGGTGCAGAGGGGTTGGCCAGTTAATGCCATAGAATCCCAGAGCGGTTTGGGTTGGGAGGGACCTTAAAGCCCATGCAGTGCCACCCCCTGCCATGGGCAGGGACACCTCCCACTAGCCCAGGGTGCTCCAAGCCCCATCCATGGCCTTGGACACTTCCAGGGATGGGGCAGCCACAGCTTCTCAGCCACATTCCCCCCATCTCCATTCCAATCCCATTTGCATTTTGCCAATGAAACAGAAATCCCTGTCCTGTTTACCATCAGCCAGACCCCATTTCCACCGCCCTGACATATTCCAGGGCTGGGCAATACCTGCCTGCGTGGAAAAGGGAGGAGAGCTCCCACAGTGAGCTCCAGGCTCATTTTTTCCAAATTTGCTTCATTTTTCCTGGCAATCCTGCCTCAAATTGCAAGGATGCTTCTCTGGACCATGCCTGGAAACGTGATGCTCCAGAGGATCCTTTGCCACCAGCACAAACTCATGGTTTTGCTGGACCAAAAAACATCTTGTCCCACCTCTCACCCCCCTCAACAAATCCCATCCTGGAGCCCAGCACTGGGAAGAACGAGGATTTTGGGGCCAATACTCACTTAGTGGCAATTTTAAGGAAAACAGCAGTGGGAAGGATCAAATCCAAGTGCAACATCTGAGCGGGGCCTTCACACTGAAGCCTCTTTGTGTGGCTGCCGGGACCCGACACCGCGCGGGACGATTTTCACACCCGAGTGTTGGGTTTGATTTTGGGTTTTATCCAAGGTGTTTGTTAGAAGTTTATCAACAAACTGTTCCTGGGAGAGCTAAACCTGCTCAAACAGGGTGAGCTCCTCCATCTCACCCAAACTGGGATAGAAAGAGGAGTTTAAGTGCTTGGGGGTCTTGCCAAGATGGAAAAAACCCAGTCCAAGGTGAATTTATCCTTGGGAGGTGGCGACTGAATCCCTGTGCTGGTGGCTCAGGAGCTTCTTCAGAGTTAAAACTGCTCCCAAAGCCTGGAAAGCATCCCCTGTGTGGCTCCAAGGTGGGACTGAAGGCAGAAATCAGCTCCAGGAAGGTGCTTGTCCTGCTCTGAGGGTCATCAACAGCAGCACCTTCCCAGTGATGCTCCAGCAGGGCACCAGAGCCAAAGCCAATCTTTTCTACATGCATTTTTGGCTGATTTTTTTGCCAAGACTCCACTTTCCCCCAAAGCAGAACCACTTCCCAGTGCTCCCTCTACCCTCTGCAGTAGGATCAGATCAGCTACACCCTCATGGATGTGCAGTGTCCCTGACTTTAGGGAGATGGAGGATGCACAGGGATGCAAGGACCATGTGAGAACTGATCTTCAGGGTAAAAAACTCAGTATTCAGTGAGAAGTTTGACTCCAGTGGTGGTCTTGGGTTTGAGAAGCACTTCAGGATGAAAGGAGTGATGGAAGTGTCAAATATTATGCTAAATAGCTCCGTGAAAACTCCTGGATGTTTTAGGAGCCCTGCCAGGCGAGAGCTGAATACAGCCAAACTCTTGCAGAGTATTTATTTTTTGAAGGCTTAACGTTGTTTAAACTGTAAGGTCAGAGCAGATAACAGGGCTGGGACCACACGTCCACACTCCCCGTCCTCTGCACATCAGGGAACGCTCCACGTGGAGCGGTGCAGAGCTGGGACCCCCGAAAATGAAGGCAACAGCAGAAAATTTGGGGTCTCTTCAGGACCTCGCTGTGTTCTCCACTGCCCTCAGTGTGCACCTGAGCCCCAGTGCTGGGGCAGGCTGGTGGCCCTGGAGCTCCTTCAGACACCAAGCTGCTCCCAAAGCCTGGAGAGCACCGCTGTGCCTGGAGCCAGAGTGCCTTCAAAGGGAGGAATCAGCTCCAGGTCTTGTGACCTGCATTCCTGTGGCCATTCCCGTGGTCCAGGAGCCCCCAAGCTGCTCATGGTGCCTTGGGCCACCTCTTCCAAGGGCATGGGGTGACAGGACAGGGGGAAGAGTTCCAGCTGAAAGAGGGCAGGTCAGATGGGATACTGGGAATAAATTCTTGGCTCTGATGGTAGGGAGCCCCTGGCACAGGTTGCCCAGAGAAGCTGTTGCTGTCCCATCCCTGGAAACATTCAAAGCCAGGCTTGGAGCAACCTGGTCTAGTGAGAGGTGTCCCTGCCCATGGCAGGGCTGAGTTTTAAGGTCCCTTCCAACCCAAACCATTCCAAGATTCCATGATCTCCTGACCCTGAGGCTCAGACACAGCCTGGGGGGCCCAGAGGCCACAGCAGCAGCCAAGGAGGGCTCAGCAGGTGCTTCCAAAGCTCCTCCTGCCCTTCCCTGCTCCTCAGGAGGCTGCAATAAACCTGGCATTGCACATCTCATCAGTGAGATCACAGGGGGAACAGGAAATGAGCCAAGTTAATCAAATTAGATGAAAGACAAGGAAAAAGGAGGCTGAAAATCCCATCTGGGGAACAATTTTATTAGTGCTTTGTGCTCCTGTAGGACAGTTTTTGCCAGGGAGTGCTGGAACACTCCATCATCCAGGCAGTGCCACTCAGCCACTGCAGGCAGATGAAGGAGAACATCATTTGACCACCACAGTCCTGTTGCTTTGGGCTCTGTGAGATAAAATCAAGGCATATTTCTCACTGCAGTGTTCTCCCTTTGCTAAAATTCAAATAAGTCTCCACTTCTCTTCCTTGTAGACCAAGAAGGAGGTTTTGGTCTCTCCCATCAAGGCCCTTGTCCTGCTTTTGCTCTTTGCTCATTTTCAGCATGAAAAGTTGAGATGTTGAGGAGTCAGATCTCTCCTCTCCCTGCTCTGGGTGACAGAAATCCCACTGAAACGAGCAGGACTCATCTTCCTGTCTTCATCTCCCATTTGGTGTGCCTTTCTTTGAATTGCCTTAACAGAAGGAATGAATATTTCCTGACATTCCTTCTGCCATTGGCTCCCTTTGCAAGTCACCACAAAAGCCTGGCCAAAGCAGGGAAGATGAATGAAAAGTCTTGTGGATGCATCATATTAATGCCAAAACTTTCAGACCACCCAGCGACACAGAAAACAGATGATGTGATTTTACATCAGATGTGGTTTTACCTTTCCCACAGTGTTTTGGGGTCCTGCTGCCCCACATGGGCTCAGGGGGTGACCCTGAGCTTGGACAGAGCTGGCATCTCATGGAGGCTGCCCAGAGCTTTGCCAATGCAATGCCCAGGGCATCTCAACCAAGCTTGTGCTCTTTGGGCCTTTGGAAAGGTGGGTGCTCCTCAGGACCAGGGGAGAGGCAAGCACAGAGGGGATGGTTTGAGGCCAGGCCAGGACGTGCTGGTCAGTTCAAAGATAAATGTTTTGGACTATCCGTGCCTGTGTGTAAAGCAGATTCGTTTTCCCATTCCTGTGTTGCAGGGAGTCAAAGCCAGGCTAGGGGAGGAGAAGGGTTCTTTGCAATGGTTTCCCACCTGCAGCTTCACTAATGCATTGAGGTCAGTGTGGTAAATCCAGGGATGCAGAGCTTTGGCATCACTTTTGGTAGTGATGGGGCTGGGAGTCCATCCTGCTGCCATCCCATCCAGGCTCAGCCCAAATACCTGGGAAGGGCAGGAGCAGAGGACCAACACCCCTCGAGGTCCTGTGCACAATCCAGCTCGACAAACACTGCAGAGCAGCCGGGATTTCCCAAATCCTTGCCCACCTTCCAGCCCACACCGGAGCTCCACCCACCACGATCCCACCCCAGCCCATCTTCCACCCCCCTGGGGCTTCCAGAGCCCCACGAAAAGAGCTGGAAAGAGTCTGACTTGCAAATCTTGTTTCGATTCCTTGTTGAGAGTTGAGCATTTGGAGCAGCTTCACCGAGGCTTCTCCACCACCCAACCCCACTTCCACCCCCTCCTTGTGCCCAAAGAGGTGCCACCTGGGTTTGGGAATGCAGCAGAGATTTGTGCATTGCATTATTCCCTGGACACGTTCACTTCAGTGACATTCCATGACCTTGTCTCCAAATATCCACATCAGACATTCCCATTCCCACCACGCAGTTGCTGCCACAGCTCAATCCTGGTGTATTCTGCTTTTTTAGGAGCAAAAATCCACACCCACCTTCAGTCCTGAGTAACCTGGAACGGTTTTGTTAAACTTTTTACACTTGGCATCCTTTTTTGTAATAAAAAAAGTACTCCAAACTTTGTCAGAAAATGTTGGTTTTGCCACAACTGAAACCGTTTGCAGGAAAGGGCTTTCAAATGAGTTTCCTGTTTCAAAAAGAAAAGAAAAGAAAAAAAAAACAAAACAAAAGCTCTTAGAATGTCCTGAAATTGTCAAAAACATCCTGTTTTGACACTCAAAGAAAATTTGTCTTTTGGTTGGCAGGGAGTTTGTTAAAAAATCATAATTTTGGGGAAGAATGGGGAAAATCCAACCCACCACCACCCCACCCCAAACCAGAGTTTGCTTCAAAGCTGAACCCAATTCAGAGCTTGGGGGATTGGATTTATGGGGGTTGAAAGGGAGTCTGTTTGCCTTGGGAAGCAACCAGGGGTCTCAAAATAGGGAAAAAATCCCATTGTGGAGTTTTTTGGTTGGATCACATGGGGGGTTGAGCATCTGATGCTGTTGGGATCCAGGTTGATGTGGGAAAATCCAATAATAATACTAATATCTACCGCCTGCAGGTCCTGCTTTATCCTTGCAAAACAATGGAATTCTGCCTTTAAATAGGAAGGAGCAGATTTGAGGGGCTTGAAATGGGGCTGCAGCACCCAGGGCTGCCAGTGCTTTTCCTCCTGGGAGCTGCTCCTCACCCGAAGCATCTCTGGGATGTTCAAGATGCATCCGAGCAGTGGGAACCTGCCAAGCTTCTACACCCACCTCAAATCTGGGTGCTCCTGACTCCCACCCCGAGCTTGGCTGGTCCCAAGGCTGCTGAGCCCCTGGAATGTGGCCCAAAGCACAGCAGAAGGAGCCAAGCCAAGTTCAGGGCAGGTCAAAGCAAAGGGAATTGGTGCCACGAGCCAAATCCGTTTATTTTTGGGAGTAGCAAATGGTGCTTTTGATTTTCCAGAGGAGTTTTTTTGGGTGAGGAGGAAACCCTGCTGTGCTGGCTGGTTTTAAGATTAAAATATCCCTGGAAATTATTAAAAAACCATTCATTTGGGAAGTGACAAGAAGGAGAATGGCTTGTCTGGATTTTTTTGTCACCAGATTTGCTCCAAATTTGAAGTTCAATCCTGGCGAACAGTTTCCTTCCTCCACCCCACCAGCCTCCTCAAAATCTGCCCTATTTTAGGAAATTTGGCCACCCCAAACCTTCACATGAGAGATTAAGAGGAAGATTTCATTAAGATGAGAGATTCAGTTGAAGTTTTAAATGGCACTTAGAGATCCTTGAGGGCAAAACGGGACGCAAAGAGTTAATGGCTTTAATGATTTATAAGCCCTGACATATTAAATTCATTAAGCACGGGTGGACAAGATGCAAATCAAGGAGCAGGGAAGGGAAAGAGCTCTAACCAGATTTCAGGTGATGAATCTCTGAGTCCCCCTGTGATGAAAAAGCAGAGCAATGCAAGGTGTCTGCAGTCACAAAGCAAAGCCTATTAAGCCTCCTTGTTCTGGAGAGTATTGAGCAAAGCTCGGGAGAAAAATTGGCTAAAATAAATGCTTTTGATTTCCTAATGTGTTTTGAGCCGAGTCCAAGGGCTCAGATGGTTTTCCTAAGAATTGCACTGGGCTGTGTGCAGGGAAACAGCTCTTTCCACCAGAACAATCCCTGGAGCTGCTGAACTGCATCCCAGCTGTGGGATGTCACCCCGGCCTTAGCACAACCTTCCTTCTCCTTGGATGCAAATGGGATTAGGCTAGGAGTGCTCCATATTGAGCAACAGCCCTAAAATCTGTGGGTGAGGTGCTGCACAAAGCCAAAAATCCTCTCTCTTAGAGGGTTGCTACAACTTGTAAGGGCTGAGCAACCTGTGGCTTGGTCTAGAAGTGACAGGAGGGGACAAGGAGGAGGCTGTGAAATGGCCCTGCTGGAAAATGGGTATTTGGGTATCAGTATCTGGGCTCTTTTGGGGTGCCTGCTTTGCTTAGCAATATTGCACCCCAAATCTCACCTCTCCCATGCTCTCCTCTGTTCTTCCTCTCATTCTTTCTATTTCCCCCCGACTCACACACCAAACCCTTTGCCAACATGTCTCCTGCTGGTAAATGAGGGCAAAAAGGAGGTTTTTTTGGGGGGAGAAGGGATCATCTGGCCATTTTTGGGCCCCTGCTCGAGGCTGGGGGTTCTGGCAGAGTGCTGGGGGTGTGATGTGGGCTGGGGAAGGGCCCATCTGGAGGGAGCTGAGGCCAAACTCACCCACTCACACATTTTTCCCGGGCTGTGTTAGTGCACATATGTTCAGAGGACAGGAGGAACCTGGCCAAGAGATAACCTTGACACATCCCAACGTGGCCTCCACTTGCAGGATCCTTCTGCTGCTCCCTGAGCCCAGGCAGAAGGGCAAACCTTGCCAGAAAAGGAGAAGGAAAAGCTCTCCCAGGTGTCTGGCCCGTGCTAACACCATGTTGAGGTGCAGTGGGGTGACATGACGCTGGGAAAGGTTGGAATGCCAGCCTCGTTTGGGCTTGGGATGCCATCCCAGAGCTTGTGATTTCCATGAGCCAAGGGCTCAGGTGGTGTTGCTAAGAATTACACTGGGCTGTGTGCAGGGAAATAGCTCTTTCCACCAGAACAGTCCCTGGAGCTGCTGAACTGCATCCCAACTGTGCTGGTTCCTGCCCTCTCCTATGGCACTGGCAGGATTTGTCCCCATATCCCTGAGGAAATGACACATGGACACAGGAAAGGCAGGAAGGGCTCACAGCAAAGCCCCACCTCCAGTCTGAAGGGGGGAAATGGTCCTTCCGTGGGCTCAGTGCATGAATAGTGAGTAATAAATGAATATTAAATAGGATATTAATTATGTCTCAGGTCTTGACTAAAACCCCCTCACCGAAAACACTGTCCAAGCAGAGCAAGAAACAAGAGCAATTCCCCAAAAGCCTTGGAAAATCCCCCATTTCCTTGGGATCCTCCTTGCATATGGATATTTTATTTCTTCCCCATGGATGTTTTCCCTTGGGTATTTTCCCCCTTCCCCATAGACGTTTTACCCTGGATATTTTCCTCCTTGTACACAAAGACCTTAATGGGTATTCCTGTTCATCTGCAACCCCTTGGGGACCCAGATGGTCTCTTGTGTCAGAGATTTGATGAGTTCTGGAGCTTTGGGAGTTTTAGGTTCCAAGAGAAAGCTTCCAGGTGACCCAAAGCTTTATTTTCAATAAAGCTGAGTGCCCAGAGGGGCAGGAAAGATGCCAGGAATTCTTCAGCACGTGGATCACACAGAGTGCTTTGACCTGCAGTTGAGGTGGTGGCACCTGCCTTAGTCCTGTCCCCGAGGAGTCCCCCAGTGTGTCCTCAGTGCAGGACGTGGGAATGGCTTGGAAATGGCCTTCACTTGGTCTTGAGAGGGATGGAAGTTCTTGCTGCTGGATAGTCCAGATGGAACTGGGAAACAAGGGCTTGGCAAACGTTTTTATCAGCTCAGCTCCTCTCAGGGGCTGCCAGAGTGCTCAGAGGTCAGGGAATTACAGATGGATGTTCAAGGAGTATCATTTGCTTCCCTCACTCTGCTGTTCTGGAAAAATATTCCCATTCCTCCGTTTCATTTGCCACCAGGGAACAGCCCCACTGGCCTGAAGTTGGCAGTGACCCCTCCTGGAAGGGCCAAGACTCTTCTCACACATGCAATCAGATGAATCACTCCAGGTGGTTCCATTGCAGCTTATTCTCTCTCCCACCTCAGCTCCAGGAGCCAAGATCCCATTGCTGTGGGTGCTCAGCCATGGGATTTGTGCCTCCAAAGGTAGGGATTTTACAGCCCCTTCACTACAAACCAGTGGAAGCCCCTCCTGCTCTTCCCTTGTTCTTAATTGTTGTTAAATCAGCCTGAGCTGATATTTGCAAGCAGAGGATCTGGGGAAGGTGAAGGGAGTGGGAAGTTGCTTAGGCAAGAGGTTTAGGGAACATGGTTGGGACTAAACTCCAAGCCACCAGCTTTAGGGATATATTTACAGTTCAGGCCAAGCTTAAAGAGGATAAAATCACACCTGCACCCAGCCCTGGCTGTTCCCTCCCACAGTGAACATCCACCAGTCAAAATTTGCTGCTGGGAATCCAAATGAGCCCTTTCAGAGTTGAAAAAGCCACACCTTGGGGACAATGATGAGGGGAGAGGTTTCTGAGAGCTCTTGATGCTCAGTGGTGTCCCCTCCATCCAGGAGGCCCCAGGTAGCACAGCTGGTTCCTTCCCAAGGTTTCTTTGGATCCTGTGGATCCCATAGGTGTTTGTGCTCATGTTTATTACACACTGGGGCACAGAATCCCAAAATATGCTGAGTTGGAAGGGACCCACAAGGACCATCCAGTCCAACCCTCAGCCCTGCCCAGGCCCATCCCCAAGAGTCACTCCCTGTGCCCCAGAGCATCATCCAAACCCTCCTGGA
>JAWWTY010000064.1:884147-899757 GCA_035222235.1 Margarornis squamiger
GACCCTGCCCTGACCCAGCTCCAGCCCTTCCCTGGGTGCTGTCCCTGGTCCCCCCAGAGCAGAGATCAGTGCCTGCCACTCCTCTGCCCCTCCCAAGAGAGCTGGAACTGCAGTGAGATCTCCCCTCAGTCTCCTCTTCTCCAGCTGAACAGAGAACTCTGTGGCTGCAGTAGAACATGACTCCCAGTTTTCCCAAAATCATCCTTTTTGATCCTGATTGGAGGACACAATCATCCAGGGCAGGAGGGGATGTGCCAGGTACTGAGTGCCACCCTTGCTGTGGGCAAACCCAAGACACAATAAATCTATCACAGTCCGCAGAGCTTCTGATTTCCCATATCAGCTCCAGATATTTTCCCATTTTTCCACTGTAGCACGGCTGAGCTGCTTCCCTTCACACAGCAGGAGCTCCCTGACCCAACCCTGCATTACCCCAGGTCATGGGGCTCAGCATCTTTGCATCCCAAATATCTCCTCGCCTTGCTTTGCCAACCCGTCAATCTTCACTTTGCAGAGCACCATTGCAAACATCACATCTTTCTGTCCTGCTGGAAGAGGAGCAGGGACATCCATCAATAAAATGGTCCCAAGGTTTTTCCAGCAGCACCAGGAGGAGTCAACAGAACGTTGTGCTGCTCAGAGCTGGCCTTTCTGTGAGCCTGGGCTGTGCACATGTTCTGGAACTCTCTGCTGTGCTCACGGAGCCTGAAAGCAGCTCATTACCATGCAGGAGTGACTGGGAGCTGGGATGTGTTCCCGTTGCCACCTTTCCCTCTTTGGGAGCATTAGGCATTCCCTGCACGCTCCCGAAATATGTGCAGGGATGGCTTTGATGTCTGCAGTGTTTATCATCAGCTGGCTCCCCAGCAGCCTCTCCTCTGAGCTCGGGGGGAATGAATCCAGGGATATTTCTGCCTGATTCCTGCCTTTTGGGTGACATCTGGGGCGTTTCCCACGTGCACAGGAGGGCACAGGGGACTAATTGGACAGTAAGTGCTGGGCTGTGGCTGAGGCCATTGCATGTTGTATTAATTACCAAGTGCTTAATAACAACCTCCTGCCCCTGGTATTTATAGAATCATAAAATCTGGCCATGACACACCGGCCTCACATCTGGGGAAACTGGCAAACACATTTCCATTTTCCTCCCTTTCCCCAGAGTGCAAATGGCTTTCAGATTTCCAGAGGGACAGCTGGAGCTCTTAGAGCCTCCTGGACACATTGGCTCTGGAGTGAAGGGTGAGCTGAGATTTGCACTTCAAACAGGGCTGGATCCCTCTGGTCCTCCCCTGGCCCGTGGTGGTTCTGGGGTAAAAAGCTGGGATTTTGGTGTGTTTTGCTGACTGAGCTGTTTACAAACTCCAGTTCCAGTTTTGAAACCTTTCCCCGGGGTGTTGCACAAAATCAAAGCATCCTTGTGTCCACCAGAGTTTGTAACACCGTGGGGAGGATGCTGAGCACCATCTCTGCATGTGCTGGGAATGGGTGGGGAGGCTCTACATGGAATCTTGGGATCAAAGAATAGTTTGGATTAGAAGGGACCTTAAAGTTTATGTCATTCCCACCCCCTGCCATGGCCAGGGACACCCACTAGACCAGGGTGCTCCAAGCCCTGTCCAACCTGGCCTTGGACACTTCCAGGGATGGGGCAGCCACAGCTTCTGTGGGCACCCTGTGCCAGGGTCCACCCTCACACCCAAGAATTCTTTCCCAATATCCACCTAACCCTGCCCTCTGGCAGTGGGAAGCCATTCCCCCTTGTTCTGTCTGTCCATCCCTTGTCCCAAGTCCCTCTCCAGCTCTCCTGGAGCCTCTTTAGGCACTGGAAGGGGCTCTCAGGTCTCCCTGGATCCTTTTCTTCGCCAGGTGAACACCCCCAGCTCTCCCAGCCTGTCCCCAGAGCAGAGGGGCTCCTATATAAGGCAGATACCAGCCTTTCCCTCTGTAAGGAAGATTTAGGAGAAGAAATGCTGCCAGGAATGGTTACAGAGGATGCTGCACTCTTTAGGAGAGAGCTTCTTGCTTGGGAGGGACTCTGCTTTAACCCATGAGGGCTGAGAAGCAGAATTGGGGGTGTTGAGGTAACACAAGGCTGCTGCTGCTCTCTGAGGTCCAGGGTGGGCTCAGCCAGGGCCAGGACAGGTTGCTGAGCTTGGGAATCTCTTGTTCCCCAAAGGAGACACTGGAGAAGGAGCTGCAGTGGGAATGTGCCCCCCAGTTCTGAGATCAGCTGTGGTGGGGGCAGGTGGTCTCCTGGAGTGCATTTCTGGCTTGAGCAACATTGAAGCCTCACCTTAAAGCAACAGCTGAGGCCCTTCTCCCATTCCCAGCTTGCTGCTTTCCTCCTGTGGTGTGTTTAAAGCTCCCAGAAATCCCAGAGAAGTTGGCAGTTCTGTGCTGAGTGGGCAAATTGCTCCAGGGTTGCTGGAGTGGTGTCCTTGCCCTACAGGAGGAGGCACCACTTGTGGAAGGCAGGCCCAGGGAATAGAATGATGTCAGGTCTAATATTACAGTCTCTGGAGCAGTTTTGGCCCAAGGTTGATGTGATCCCAAGGAAATGCAGTCCCTTGGGCAGTGCCTTCCTCCAGAGCAGTCCTGATGGACCAGAGAGCCTGAGCTGCTGATCTCCAGGCCCAGGCTCCCAAATAACCTGAAAGCCAATGGGATTAGAGGTTCATGGTGCAAATACAGGATCGGAGAATCCCAGAACATGCTGAGTTGGAAGGGACCCACAAGGATCAGTGAGTTCAACTCCTGGCCATCCCCAAGAGTCACCTCCTGTGCCCCATGGCATCATCCAAACCCTCCTGGAGCTCTGGCAGCCTTGGGGCTGTGCCCACTGCCCTGGGGAGCCTGGTCAGTGCCCACCACCCTCTGGGGGAAGAACCTTTCCATGAGATCCAACCTTTTATTTGCCTCTAACTCTGAAGGGCTTACTTGGCCAAAGGGTTTCTCTTCCCTAAACCTTTTGAGGAAACCCCATGGTGGGATTTGGTTTTGCACTCGCAGGAGAGTAAGTTGAGGATGGAGAGTTCACAAACAGGCAGCAAAACTCCTCATTACCAGCAGGTTGATAACAATGTCCACACAGGGCTGGCAGGATCCTGCTGCTCTTCCCCCCTCTCCACCCTCAAACACCCGAGACAGAGCCCCAGTTTGTGGCCCTTGCTCCCCACAGGAGCCCCACTGGCCTGCAGGAAGTTGTATCACGCTCCAGGAATTCCTGGACAGTCTGTGCCACTCACAAGCATTTTGGCAGTGGGCCAGAGTCCCCCCTCGTGGATCAAAGGCTCTCTGTCCTGCTGCCAGGCAGGAGGGCATGATGTCAGCCAGCCCCCAAAGCCGAGGGTTTCCATAATCCCCTCCTCGGTTCCTCCAAAGGCTTCCCATGGCCATTCATGGGGTCTCAGTGTCGGAGAAGTGTCCAGAAATAACCTCCCTGGTGCTGCCTGGAAGCACAAAGGTTGCTGAGAAGGGATGATCCCACACACCAGGGATGGGAAATGGCTCCCAGGGTGTCCTGCTGCCATCAGTTTTGGGGTAGCACAGAATCGTGCAATAGGTTGGGTTGGAAGGACCTTTAAAGGTTGTCTAGTCCAACCTCCCTGCAATGAGCAGGTTTTGGTTTGAAGGCTTCAGTGATCACCTGGAAGTGGTGAAAAGGTTTTCACTGCAAAGGAAAGGGTCCAAATTCAGTAAAAAGCTTCTGAAAATGTAAGCTGGACCATGCAGAGGTGCCAGGACACTGGTGATGACCCTCCTGTGCCTTGTCCTCATGAGAACTTCACTGCAGGAAGCTCATGAGCTTCAAGCCCACTGAGGAAGACAATGGGATCACTGCAGAAGGTGCTTGTCTTCTTCCTGACCACTGGAATGATGGTTTTTAGGGGATAGCAAAACATCTTCTGGCCATGGTCAAGAGGACAGATTTAGATGGGATAAGATGGAAGATGGAAGAAATCCTTCCTGGTGAGGCTGGGCAGGCCCTGGCACAGGTTGGGCAGAGAAGCTGTGGCTGCCCCATCCCTGGGAGTGTCCAAGGCCAGGATGGAGCAACCTGGTGTCGTGAAAGGTGTTTATGGCAAGGGGGTGGAATGAGATGGTCTTTAAGGTCCTTTCCAACCCAAACCGTTCCAGGGTTCTGTGACGATCTCCCACCTTCTTACCCCATACCCTGGTGAGCAGCAGGATAAGGTTCATGTGGAGCACTTCACTCCAAGGCTGGACCTTTAGGGTTTCCTGTCTCAAATCCCCTCTCATGTGCTCCCCTCGCCGTGCTTTCCCCCCCTCCACACTTGTCACCACCTTCCCCCGGCTCTGGACACATCTGCTCTGCTGTGTCCTCTGGAAAAGCCGAGGGGAGGGATTGCTCCTTGGGAGAGATGTCACAGCTCTCCCTGCCTTTAAACAATAACTTCTGAAAACATCTGAGCCAGACATAACTCTCCTTTTCAAGAGCCCTATCTGAGCAGCTCCCCAAATGCTTGGCTCGGGCTTCAAAGTTGCCATTTAGCTATAAATAAATAGGGGAAAAAAAATAAAGGAGAGAAATTAGCCAAAAAAACTTCTACAAGCAGAAGCTTAACCAATGCCAGATAATGGGGCAATATGGATTTTTATTTTTATCCACATGGGTCCATGTGCTCTTTATCTCCCACTGTAATTTATCCTTATAAATTAGGCTCATGATATTAAAATAACATTACAGCCTTTACCTACCACAGTGAAAGGCAGTGGAGTTTCATCAAGGGCTTTGAGATGCTCAGATGAAAGGGACAACGACCTTGACCTATTGCTGGCAGTTAAATGCATGCCAGTGTTTTGCTGAGTAGGGAGAATGTGTTTAAAGATGAGCCTTAATTGGTCCTTAATTGGCAGATTTGTCCTTAATTGGCAGATTTGTACCCATTAAGCTGATTCTGGGGAAGGAGAGTCTACAGTTCCTGCTATAAAGTCTGTCCTGAAGCCGAGTTTATCCTCCCAAGACAATTATATGGTCTCTTTTATTTCCTAAAATGTGGCATCTGATGTGCCTGGAAGCTTCTTCCCACCGCAAGGGTTGTACAAACCTTCTTCCACCTTCCCTTGTGTCACCCCTTCTCCTGTATCCCTCAGTAATGCCCATCCAGGACCTTAAATCACTACAATGGGATGGAAAACTTATCCCAGCACCCCTAAATGATCATCCAAACCTTGTGGTTGGGAGTTGCCCTCCCCACCCATCCAAGGGATGGGACAAGAGAACCCTCCTGGGTCTCCCAGCAGGAATTACAGGGTTTTTAGCAGAACTCTCTTGGAGTTGGGACATTGTACAGAGAGGCTGCAGGGCCAGAAAAGATCACAAGGGTCACAAGAGAACCCCCAGAGCTACAGCTGGCATGACTCTGCCCCTGGAATTGTCCTCCCTATGGTTTCCTGGGATTTAGGGGCTTCATTTCCCTCCTGTTCAAGGGGTTTCTTGCCTCAGTATCAGCTTCTGTGTGTGCCACACCAGCAGCTTTTGGGTTTTGTGCTCCACACACAGGCTGAATGTGCTGCTGCTTTCCCCAAGGCCAAATTCCCTCCAATTTTGACATTTCCCAAGGTCTTTAAATCAAAGCAGGACTTGTTCCTGACTATTTGCAGCACAGACATGTTAATTCAGAATTGTGTCTTCTCAATCATCTTTCTGATGCCCAAGATGCACCTCTGACACTTCAATTTTACCCATCAACAGTGAGAATTCAGACTCAAATTCGAAATAGGTTTTTCATTGATGGATTTACACCCTTCACCCTATTGATTAATCCTGGTGCTTGACCCTGTTGATTATGACAGAGGAGCTGCACCTTTTCCTAGAAATACCTAGGAATACTCACACCTTCTCGAGGCAGTTGTGCTTTCCATGCCAAATACAACCCAAGGAGACCCCACACTTTACCTTTTCCATCTGGAAACAGTTGAGTTATTGCTACACAATTCCATGTGAGCCTCCTGTTTCCAGCTCAGCCTCTGATCTCTTCCAAACCCGTGGAAACCCCAGGGATTTTAACCCTGTCCAGATGCCCACGTGAAACACACCCCCCATTTCTCCCAAGTTCGATCCTGAGGAAAAATATAATGAAATTAACATCCAAATCTTGAAAATGGGAGTGATGCTCTCTAGAAGACGACCTCTCTGCAAACCAACCTAAAATAGGTGCCCTTCTTACCTTCCTTCCCCTAATTCCCCAAACTTTAGAGCATTTTGGTACGAGAAAAGCCAAGCAGGGTCTCTGTGGTGTGACACTCAGAGCAGCATCAGATGATGCTCGAAAGAACATTTCGAGACAGTGGGGATTTCCAGTGACTCATTTCTCGGCTCAGAACTGCTGTGAGATGTTGAGGAAAAGGGAGCCCAGGGCTGGTTTTTACCTGCAGCACCTGCTTTCAGAAAGCCTCGCAGCCAGGGGAGAGTTGGGGTTTTTCTCTGAAGAAAAAAGTGGCTTTTCATCAAATGCACCGCAGCCGTGGCTGTGAAAGCCCCAGGAGCTGCACGACAAGCCTGGCCAGAAGTGAGTCCTGATGTCAGGGCTTTGCCCCTCCACCAGCCCCGCTCCTGCAGCAGCACCCAGGGGGCACGAAACGGGTGGAGATGGGCACAGAGAGAGCCCGCAATCCCCGCTCTGCACAGCCAGCACTTCTCCCCTTCCCTCCACCCCTCCGCGCCCCGGCCAGCAAAGGAACCGTCTTTTCTTTACCACAAAAATTCGGTTTCTTCTCGTTCATTTCATTAGAGCTGCCTTTGACCGTGGCTGCAGCCCTGGCAGACGAGAGCCACATGCCGTGTGTGCTGCCCTGGCCCCGGGGGGCTCCGCGGGACAACACGGCAGCAGTGCCGGAGGGCGCTCGCCCAGCGCGGTGCGAGGAGGTACCAGAGACCGGGGCAAGGGCCGGCTCCGCTCCGCTCCCGAGCGGGCTCTGCGGACAGCGGAGTGCCGGCGCCACCTCTTGGTGCACGGCATGTTGGCTGGGCTCGTCCCACTGCCGTGGGCACCTTCATGGCACAGCCGTGGGCACCTCCATCCCTCCATGGGCACCTCCATCCCACTGCCATGGGCACCTTCATGGCACAGCCATGGGCACCTCCATCCCTCCATGGGCACCTTCATGGCACAGCCGTGGGCACCTCCATGCCTCCATGGGCACCTCCATCCCACAGCCGTGGGCACCTCCATGGCACAGCCATGGGCACCTTCATGGCACAGCCGTGGGCACCTCCATCCCTCCATGGGCACCTTCATCCCACTGCCATGGGCACCTCCATCCCACTGCCGTGGGCACCTCCATCCCTCCATGGGCATCTCCATGGCACAGCCATGGGCTTCTCCATACCACAGCCATGGGCACTTGCATGCCTCTGCCAAGGGCATCTCCGTCTCCCCACCATGGGCATCTCCATCCTACCTCCATGAGCATCCCAATCTCACCACCATGGGCATCTCCATGCCCCCACCATGGGTATCTCCATCCCACTGCCATGGGCGCTTTCATCCCTCTGTCCTGGGAATCTCCATCCCTCCAGCATGGGCATCCCAATTTCACCACCATGGGTATCTTCACACCCCACCATGGGCATCTTCACCCCACCTCCAGGAGTATCCCAATCTCACCTGCTATGGGCATCTCCAGCCCACTGCCATGGGCACTTCCATCCCTCTCTCCTAGACATCTCTATCCCACTGCCATGGGCATCTCCACCCTGCCACCCTGGGCATCCCAGTCCCACTACCATGAACATCTTCCTCACACCTCCATGAACATCCCAATCTTACCACCATGGGCATCTCCATTCCACTGTCACGGGCATCTCCATCCAACCACCATGGGCATCTCCACCCAACCTCCAGGAGCATCCCAATCTCACCACTATGGGTATCTCCATCCTTCTGCCATGGGCATCCCAAACCCATCCCCACAAAACTTCTCCTTGTCACCTCCACCCCACCAGCACATGGAGATTTGGGCAAAAAATGAACATTTGTCTGTTTTTTTCTTGCTTCTTTGAAGGAAAATATCCTATAAAAACTGAGGCCAGACTGCCATAGGAAAGCAGGAAGGTCTTGGCACAGCCAGACTCAGTTTTCCTGGAAAAACAGCACAATCCTTTTGGTGCAAAGACCTCAAAAGACACCCAAGTTCAGTCTCTTCTGCCATCTAATCCATGAGCTTGTGAAGCTTCTCCTCCCCACATGGTGATATTCCCTCTGGGTGGCCTGGGGACTCCTTGTAGACTCCTCTTGTAAGTCCCTATGGACTTTGGGAGAAGAAGACCCTTGACTCCCTACAGACACTGGGAAAGGAAGAAAAATTGGGATCCCTTCAAATGTTTGAAAGCAAAGGAGTTGCTTGAAGGTCTTGGCCTGTGCTGATGGCCAGAGGTGGAAGAAGGATGCAAAACTCTTGGCATGATGTGAAACTTTGGAGGAAAATAAGAAGAAAGTAAAAACATGGAAAAAAACCCCTGTGCTGGACAAGGAATCTTCTCAGTTTACCCCCAAGTGTGTTCTCTGAGAAACCTGCCCAGCTCTGTGGGCCACAACTCGTGGGAAGAAGTGCCATTCCCATCCCTGGAATGTGGGGAACACAGTCAGACAACAACAGGCATCAGCAATGCTCAGGGATATGAAACCCCCCAGAGGTGCCTTTGGGAATGGACTCCTTGCTCAGATTTTAAGTCACGTCTGTCTTTTTGGAGATTTCATTTCTTCCTTACTCCTTTTCCTCTCTTCATTCCTGCCTTCTGCTTTTTCTTGTCTCATTTTCCTGAGGCAAAGGGAGGGAAGGGGCAGGGACTGGTGGGATGCAGACGTTGATTCTCAGTGAGTTTGGATAATGGGAAGACTCTTTGGAGGAGATCATTTGATGGCAGCTGGACAGCAATTTCCAAAGTCAGTTAAAACATTTTCCAGCCCTTTCACCCAAGACTCTTTGGAATGCTCTTCCAAACTCCACTTACTCAAGGTTGGTTTCCATGGCAGGAAAACTGGCTAAAACCAGAGGGAGGCTCTGGAAAGCCAGGCTGCCACAGGAAACAGGAAGGTCTGGGCACAGCCAGGCTCTGCCTGGCATCACAGAGCTGTTTTCCTGGCAAAACTGAGCAAAATCCCATTGGTGCAAAGACACCAGGTTTGATCTCTTCAGCCATCTAGTCCATGGGCTTGTGAAGCTTCTCCTCCCACTGGTGATGTGCCCTCTGGGTGCTCTGTGGACTCCCCACAGAGTCCTGACTCTGTTTTGTAGGGCATTTTCCTTCAAAGAAACAAGAAAACCCAGATGAACCCCCATGTCATGCCAACACCTCCAATTCTGCTGAACTGGGATAATCCCAACCCTTGGGTCCTACCAGGGGAGGGAACAGATGGTTATGAAGAAAGAGAGAGTTTCTCCTTTGTTCTTTACTGTTACTTTGTGCATATTTAATTTATCAGGTTGTTTTGTCAAGGCCCCAGGTGGGAGTTGAGTTACTGGAAGAAGTAATGCCAAAATAGATGTTGCATCCTTTACTCTTCAAACATTTGGGAGAATCCAAATCTTTCTTTCTTTTTCTTTCTTTCTTTCTATAGGGAACCAAGAGTCTTCCTCTCCCAAAGGATGGGATTATTCCATTTCAGCAGAACTGGAGTTGTCGGCATGTCCTGGCAGATGCACAAGGAGGGGAAGAAGAACTCAGCTGGCTCGTGGCCCTTCAGCTTCTCGAAGCTGCCACTAAATTGACTTCCAAACATTCATTTGTTGGGATCTCCCAGAGCACGTGGAGGGATGTGGGGAAAAGGTTTTCCCTGTGTGGCCTCACCCCCCTGAGGAAGGTTGTGAGCCCACCAACCCATGCAAAGCTTCAGCTGCTCCATGGCCTGGTTGCCAAAGGTCTGAAACTCTCAAATATGGGACTGTGATGAGTCGATTCCCCCAAATACCTGCTGAGTTGGGACTTGGAGGACTTAGGATTTAATCTTTGGGCTGGGAAATGAGCCATAAAACTCTGCCACGTGTGTGCACACCATGAATTCATTAAGAGATATATATGTGTGTGTGTGTATATATGTGTGTGTGTGTGTGTGTATAGATCTCACATCTGTGTGTGTAATTCCTGTTTCCTGGGGCTGTCACTGCACCTGAGGAGAGATGCCACTTCTCACCATCCTCCAAAATAGATCATCTCCTTGCCCCGCTGAGGATGAGAAGGACCAGGAGGTGGGTGCAGGAGCCATCTGGCTGCAGCCTGGGATGGTGCAGCCAGGACACAGCCAGCTGAACTTGGACATCAAAGCTGCCTCCTGAGGTCCTAAAGGGGTCCAGTGGAGCTGGGAATCCACCTGTGCAGGGCAGTTGCTGCCTGTGCTGCTGAGCAGCCTCACACAGCCCCCTGAGCATCCCTGGGATGTGTGCACATTCCCTGTCCTTGTGCTCTCCAGGTGCCTCCTGCATTTCAAAGGGAGGTTATGGCTTTACATGATCATTTATGCATTTAGTTTAACACACATCTGACCTCCAGATAGGAATCAGCATGATCTGTAATACAAAGAATTACAGTTCTCCTGGGATTTTAACTCTTTTTAAAAAAAAAATAAAATAATAAAATCCTTGCCAAAATGATTCTCTGGCAGGGAGGGAACTCCTGTGCAAAGCACATGTTTGGTGTGAAAGTATTTTTGGCAAATCAGGGTGGATTTAAAAGCTCATGTGCTCCTTCATTCTTTCCTCTTGGAAAGGGGAACAGCTCCAAGCCCGAGCACTCGAGCAGCTGCCTTTAGGAATTACGACAGGGAATGTTTTTGACAGGGCAAAGCCATCTGGGTTAAAGAACACAGAGAACCTGCAGACAGCAATGAAGGGAAAGGGATTGGGAATAGTGACCTGGGTTTGTAGAAAGGAACACCTGAGGTCAGTGGTGAGATCCTGCAGAGCTGAACTGGCTCCCAGGAGACATGAAACATGAAACATGAAGAACAGAAGATGATCAACTAGTTGTAGAAAGCTGGGAAGTGGAGAGATCATCCCACGAGGAATAAAACACAGGTTGGAAGCAAAAAGCAAGGGTTCATTTCAGGATGTTCCTAAAGCAGTATGTTGTGTTTTACATTCCCAGACCTGCAGGATTTTGTAAGATAGGTTTGGATAATACCATGGGTTTTGAGAACTTTGGATTGACTTGTCCAGGAGCTCAAGGCTTGAGCCCAGGAACTCCTTCTGGCTGAGATATGGGGACTCTGATCCTTGTGATCTCAGCTGTGTATAAGTTGGAAAATCCTCTGGAATACAGTGGATAGAGCAAAAAAATTCTAATTAATTGTAGGAGGAATGAGGCAGCTGATGGAACCAGTCCACTGTGTGACAATGCCAGCACTTTCTCCCAGACTTCTTCAGGCCCTTTTTAATTCAGGATGGCACAGATCGATGCTTTGGTGTTTTCCCAGTCACAAAGACAATGTGTATGGATGGGCTCAGGCTCAAAAAGGGGGAGAAGGAGATTGTGGAAGGAACAAAAACCCTTGCAGAGAGGAGGACCTGCAGGAACTGGGCTCAGCCCTGCCCTGGAGCTCGTAACTAACCCGTGCCTGGCTTAGTTTAGACCGAGTGTAGATGCATTCCAGGGGAATATTTGGATCCCTAATTCAGAGTAAGGAAGTGCAGGCACAGTGAACACGGATCAGAAAAGGATTCATTCACTCCTAGGGGTGTTCACAGCACACACTTTAAGCTATTCCTGTTCCTCAATGGGATGTGGTGGTCTGGTCACATTCCCAGGTCATTTTTCCATACGGATTCTGTTCAACCTCTAGTCCTCAGACCCTCCAGTGAGCCCTGGTAGGACAAAAATTTAACTTCCTATAAAAATCATGGTTCAAAAAGGGTGGAAAGCCCAAGCTTGAGCCAATTCATCACCCACACATTGGGGTGCATTGGCTGGGTGCTGGGGGATCCATGCAGGAATAAATCCCAGAGAATCTCTGCTCCTAAACCAATCCTTTATTCGCTGGCTGCTCTTCACAAGCAGACCTCAGAGCACAACTAATCCTGCAGGACTCTGGAGGCTCCTCAGCATGTGCATTTGAGTGGAATAAGCTTTGGCATCTCAAATGTTTTTCCCTCTTTTGGCTTCTCCTTTGGGCTCGGAAAGAACAGGGTCAGATGAGTCTTGGAGCAAAGAGCTGAAGACAAGCCCCGCTTTAATGCTCAGAATTATATCATGGGCGGCCAGAGGTCACATCCTGCTGTCTCCTGAAAGATAATTCCAGCCCCTCTGTGCTTCCCTGGATCCGTACAAACCTGGCTCACGCCGTAGCCCGCAGCAGCAAGTCTGCAGAGCTCAACATCTTGGATCAGTTATGAGCTTTCAGCTGAGCTCCAACTCATATTTCATCTCCTTCCCCCCAGCCAGAGGATCCGAGTTTGTCCCATTTACTGGAGGCTGGAACACAAACATGTTTTATTCATTATGTGTCCTCTGCTCCCCAACAAGCACCTGCAAAACATTTCGGCTCCATTAGGCATGACACTTTCTCCCTGGCTTGGATGATGGAGCTGCATTTCAGCCCTGCACTTCCAGCCTGGAATACTGCCCGGGGATCATCACATCCGAAGGTGGACTCCCAAAATCTCCTGGCTGAGGGGGGAAAAAGGGACTGAGGAGGTTACACAGCCCAGACCTTTGAGAGCTGAGGGACTCAGAGTTATTTTAGCCTGGTAGGATCCAGAAGAAAGCAGAGTCCTGCTGTCTCCACATGGGAATGGCAGAGCACAGCTTTTCCACAGGCTCATCCAGGGAGTCTGCAAGGTGTTGGGAGCAGACAGCTTTGGTATTACCTCTGCAAGGTGTTGGGAGCAGACAGCTTTGGTATTACCTCTGCAAGGTGTTGGGAGCAGACAACCTCAGTATTATCTCTGCAAGGTGTTGGGAGCAGACAGCTTTGGTATTATGTCCATTTTCACCAGTAGTTGATACTGGAGCAGCAGTTCAGAGCCCCTCACCCTCTGAAGCCACAGCCTTTCCTTCTTGCCATGAATATTTCTGGCATACAAACCAGAAAAGCCCCTCCAGGAGAGACAGACAAGTTGTTTTCCCTGCAAAATTCAGCAGCTCGGGCTGAGCCTTGGAAATAAGGGAGGAATAAGCCCCTCCTTCCTCTGACTCGGGCTCAGCTGAGGTTGAAGTGCTGCTTGTAGAGTTTAAACAATTAGGAAGAATATTTGGGAGTGATGTGGGTCCCACCATGGCTTGGGAAGAGCGGGACCCTTGGACCACGAGTGCCTGAAGAGTACCATGAGCATCACCCCTCTGCCTTTGGGCTGGTTTTACCTGGCAGGACCCCACATCTATCCTGGGACCTGAACTGCTGCCAGCAATTCCCAAATCCCAGGGGTTTATTCCTGTACATGGACTGCATTTAACGTTGTGTTGCTCCTACATTCCCTACATTGTTTTGCTTTACTTATCCTCAGACAAGTACATTTTCACCTGTCTTCCATCTCTTCATGACGTTTCTGACACATGCCATAAAAATACCACTTAAAATATTCATGGAAAAACGTTGATCTGGGATTGCTGAGAGCCCGCTTGGAATGTAATTAAAATACCCCCAATAAAGTGATATATTGTGATGAGCTGTTTAAAAGGGGCCCAGAAGATGCAAAATCTGATGTTCAAAACTCTTTCTATTTAAGGTCCCAAGAGCTGGTTGTGGAGACAACCTTGTGCCAGAACAGTTGGTGGCAAAGCACTGGTGGATTTATTCAGTGAGCTCTGAAATACTAAAATTCCACCTTTTTTTCTGGAGTTAAAAGCGTGAATTAATCCCAGGAACTGCAATATTTCCCAGGCAATATTGGGCCAGGCAATAGGACTGGGGGATGCAGAGGTCAGATTGTGTCCTCATCTCAGGAGCTTTTGAGGAAGGACCTTTTCTTTCTCCATTTTCAGCCCTCGCTGGTGACTTTGACAAGTGGTTGCTGCTCCTTGTGGTGGTGGAGATGTGGCTGAGAGGGGAGAAAAGTGTTGAATAATCTCTCTGAGTATTTGCCACATCAATATTTCAGCATTTGGGCATGACCAGCTCTGGAGAGAAGATGCAGCTGAAGGAAAATACCCTTTTTCTGTGCAGCTTCCAAGCAGGAAAGGGTCATTCCAGGAAAAAACCCACTTTATGCGTGCCCTTATGTGTAATAAACAAGCACAAACTCTACTATGAGACTTCCTAGGCTCATGGTCATTATAATTGAATTGATTTCCTCAAAGTGACTTGGGAAATGAGGAAGCAAAGGAATGGCTTGGGAAGAAAAGCATTTTATCTGATATTAGTCTCATTTTGCCCTCCTCAAATCCCTTCTTCTCCAAACCAACTTCAATAGAACAGATTAGAATAAACCCTGAAAAATCAATCGCAATATCTTTTAGTCTCTTCAGCTTTTCAAGTCTTCGGATTGCCCCTCTCAGACTGGAATGCATCTGAATATTTTTATAGCCAGCCCAGCACACCAGAAAGCATTTTTATTCACCCTTTTAAGCAAACAGCTAAAAGATGAACAGCAAATCCAGTTAAAATCCCCTTCAGATTGAATGAGGTTGGGGGAATAGAAGCTGAAGGAAGTCTCTTTTCAGCCCCTGGTGGTGGGCACGGGGCAGGACTGTGTGGGCACAGCGGGACCCGCCATGGGGTGGGCACAGGCCAAGGCTCTGCTCCCAAAGCAGCATTTCCTGTGCGTGGAGTGTCTTTGTCACCTGTGGGGGACGAGACGGACTCAGCCCCTCGACTGGTTTGGGGGAATCTTCTCCCCCTTTTCCTTTATCCCAAAGTTACTTTAGACTCTTTTCTTTGTGTTCGGGTGGAGTTTGAGTGACTCTTATTTCGGGTTGGTGTAAGATCCCCTCACTCTGCCTGAAGGGAGCGGGATGAGCTGGTTGGGGCTCAGCAGCAGAACCCCGGGATTGTCCCAGGTTCTGCTCAGTCCCAGGACCACAATGTTCCTTCCCTCATTCCACTGCGATTTGAGCTGAAGGAGACCACGGAGTCTCCACTTGGCTCCACACTCTGCTCTGTCCCTCTGAGCAGATGTCTTGTTGGGTTGGGTCCTGTCACACTCAGTCCACCCCAGGAATTGGAGCTCCTTTTCACCCCGGAATTCCGAACCCCTTTCAGATTTAACCTCCTCCGCCATCCCGCTGTGGAAATAGGTGCATTTTCAAGGGGGAGAGGAGGAGGAACAGCCTTCCATCCTTTCCCTCCCTCCTCCCGCCCAACCTCCGCACAGCCCCGGCTTTCCCCTGCGGCTCGGGAATGTGCCGGCCGGGCTGGGGAAGATCGCTGGGCATTGCCTGTCCCGGGGATTCCGCTGCCCTTTGAAGCCCCCGCTGCTCCCGCCCTGCCCTGCCATTTGCCTGTCCCGAATCCCCACTGTCCCCCCAAGGGCCGGGCCAGGATGGCGCTCCCAGTTCCCACTGGGAACAGCGCTGCGCTCCGCGCTCCTGACCCGCTGCGGGGCTGGGGGCACCTTCTTCCTGCATAGTTTCCTTTCTTGCTCTTTTCTTTTCTTTTCTTTTCTTTTCTTTTCTTTTCTTTTCTTTTCTTTTCTTTTCTTTTCTTTTCTTTTCTTT
>JAWWTY010000064.1:908620-928118 GCA_035222235.1 Margarornis squamiger
TCCAGCTCTCCTGGAGCCCCTTTAGGCACTGGAAGGGGCTCTCAGTTCTCCCTGGATCTTCCCTTCTCCAGGTGAACCCCCTCCAGCTCTCCCAGCCTGTCTCCAGAGCTCCAGAGGGGCCCCAGCCCTTGGAGCATCTCCGTGGCTTCTTCTGGACTTGCTCCAGCAGTTCCACATCCTCATCACGTTGGGGCCACCAGAGCAGAATTGAAGAGGATAAATTAAGGAGCTTTCCCCCACAAATCCAGGGACTCAGGTCCCACCTTGCTGCCCTGTCCCTTGGACAGAACCTGCCTCTAGTCTCTTTTGGTGCCATCTGGCTCAGTTTTTCCCAAAGGTGGCTTTCCTCCCCAGGGTGATGCTGTTCATCCTCTCCATCTGCATCTCCAAGTTGTTCCTTCCCCCAGGGATATCACATGTACTGAGGCCACTGCAAACAGGGGAAAAACTTACCCGGTGAGCAGATGAGAGGGGGGAAAAAAAGGCTCCTGTGGAGCAAAGCTTGGGGATTCTCTGCAGGAAATGGGAATAGAGATCCCTGGAGAATTTGCAGCAGTGTCTGGTCCACAGAGATGTCTCAGGGGCAGGGTGCCAAGCACAGGTACTTCCCCTCTCAGGATCCAGATCTGAGCAAAATCCCTGGGAAATCAAACCTGAGCACCTCAGGCTGCACCCTGGCAGCCCTGAAACCACCTGAACATCAACCCAAGTCCTACCAAAGAGATACTGGCTCACACATCCAGCCATGCACATTATTCCACCTTTCTGCCTTTTAAAACAGTATAAAATTAATGAAATCTCCCCCCAAAAAACCCTTTCTGAAGGATTTTACATTCCTGGGGATGCAGGAGAGGGAAACTGTGCAGCTTTCCCTGCAGAGCTGGAGTTCAGCTCTGAGCTGGAGGTCGCTCTTGGGAAACTCATGCCCTGCCCACTTACGACCAGTTGCAACACAGGGATATCACATTGCAAATGAGGAGGGAGAAAAGGGTTTTTTTAGGCAAACTGTGCCTTGTTAAGGTCTGTAGAGAGGTCTGGGTTCAAACCCCCCGGGGGGCTCCGGGGGGAGGCGGGAGGGGAAGGCAGAGCCTTGAAATAAAGCAGAAGGCGCCGGGTGCCGGCAGCTCTGATTTACAGCCGGCCTCTTTTACAGCCAGGGCTCGGGGGGGTTCCAGTACAGCCCCAAAGCAGCCAAATTAATTAGCCTAATGAAAAGCCCCCCGGCTGCTGGAGGCTGTCGCTGGGCATCACCCCTTAATTAAGGCCTAAATCCCTAATTGTGGTCATGCTTAGGTGCATCTTCACCGTGTGTGACATGATTAACCTCTAGAGCAGTGCAAGAGAACAAAACACGGCCCAAAGGATGGGGATCAGGGCATTGTTAGCTCCTGCTGGAGTTCAGTTCAGGTCAGGCTGTTCAGTTCAGGTGGGGACTGTGCTGGGTTTAATATTTACCCGTCCTCAAGCAGAGCCAGAAGAGGTAAAAGAACAGAGGAGCTGTTGGAATTGGAACAGAGGAGATGTTGGAATTATGAGCATCTGCACTTGCGTGAGGACTGGAAATAAACCTGGGTGTTAAAAGCAAAAGGGGGATATTGATCCCAAAGCAGACAAAGTCTGGATTAAAATCTTTCCAAGCACTGCAGAGGTGTCAAAGCACCTTCCCCTGCACATCCCATGGAAACGCTGATTTGGGAGGGGAAAGTTGGGATCAGAGGAAAGGCAACTGCAAAAGACATTTGGGAACTGGAGCCAGGGAATTTCTCATGGCTTAATATCAAACAAACTCTTTCATTCATGAAATGTGTGTGTCCAGCAGGACTCACTTTTCATGCACCTGTGCTTTGAGTCACTTTAAGTTGCAGTTCTGTCCCAAAAAGTGACTCAGTGTGAATGTAAATTTATCTATAAGTGCTTGAGAGTATATACTTGTGCCCTAATAATTATGCAAAATATTCAGGTTTTAAGGGAAGAAAAACACACACGAAGAGTTAATTTGTATTAAGGAAGGAGTTAATGGAACCCAGAGCTGCTCTCCCTGATATTCCCATGTGAATCCCACTCTTGGGAGTGGATCAGGATCAGTTGCATCATCAAGCTCCTCCTCTCTCCTAATGGATGTTGGTTAAGCTGCCCTTGGTTTAGACCCGGCTTATTTACTGGACTAACCATAGAAGGCTGCTTTGCATGAATTAATTTGACCTCAGTAATTAGCCAGAAGGAGGTTTCCCCCCAGTCAGTCAACCTTAGCAGAGAGGGAATTCATTAACCATCTCTCTTTTGCCAAGCACAGGCGGATTCTGCAAATCAAAGTTTTTATTTTTAATTGCATTTTCTTTAGTGCTTTGGCCAGGAATAGAATCTGTGTGTGCCTTTTCCAACAGAGACAGCCACTCAGCTCTCCCACATTTTACCCCTTGTCTTCAAATTCAGGAGATTTATTGACTCCCATATGATATGATGACTTTCAAAGTGAGGGCTGGGGGACCTGAGGCTGATGCTGAACATTTCTGACCACTGGGGCTTCACAAGGAAAGGCAGAACCTCTGCTTTTAAAGTGCAGAACAGAAGGTGAGGCTTCTTTTGTCTTTCTCCTTGTCCTTCCCATGGGTTTCAGATCCCATTCTGAGGAACGCATGGCACAGGGGTGTGGGACCAGCAGGCTGCAAGACCTGAGCTCTCCTTTCCCAGTGCAAACCAGTGCTGTTCTCCTCTGGGGCTGGTTGCTCCCCTGCTTCACCCCAAATCGTCTTCCAGGAGCTGCTTCATCCCAAATCATCTGCCAGGAGCTGCTTCATCCCAAACCAGGTTCCAGGAACTAAATCATCAAACAGTGTGACTTGGGAGGAACATTAAAACCCATCTCTTTCCAAACCCCCTGCCTGGGCAGGGACATCTTCCACTACACCAGGTTGCTTCAAGTCTTGTCCAACCTGGCCTTGAACTCTTCAGGGATGGAGCTTTATCCCAAACCATGTGCCAGATGCTGGAGCTGGGTCCATGCCCTCTTGTGTCTGTATCCTGGCTATTCCCAGCCAGCTCTGTTTGCATTCCCATAACAGATGAATAAAACAAACCCTTCCATCATCATCATCAGCAGCAGCATCACAGAATCCCAGAATATACTGAGCTGGAAGAGTCCCTCAAGGATCATCCAGTCCAACCCTCAGCCTTGCACAGGCCCATCCCCAAGAGTCACCCCCTGTGCCCCAGAGCATCATCCAAACCCTCCTGGAGCTCTGGCAGCCTTGGGGCTGTGCCCACTGCCCTGGGGAGCCTGGTCAGTGCCCACCACCCTCTGGAGGAAGAGCCTTTCCCTGAAATCCCACCCTGACCCTGCCCTGACCCAGCTCCAGCCATTCCTGGGTGCTGTCCCTGGTCCCCACAGAGGGGATGTAAATAAAAATAAATATGCACATACTGGATGTGGGGTTTAGGGAAAGCCTTGGATGCTTTAATTCCTCCTGGGATCACAGCCCTGCCCTTCAGGGATTGTCAAAGGGGGATGTGCCTGGAAAGTCTGGGAACCCAGAAAATTGCACCGTGCGCCTGGGCAAGGAAAAAGAGCCAGAATCCATAAAAAAACCCCTCCAAAAAAAACCCCCAAAACCCAAAACCCCACCAACCATGGCTGTGTTGGACAAGATCCCAAAGGGGGGTTTTGCCATGAAGGGCTTTCCCATGGAATTTGTAGGGATATTTAGTTCCCTTTGCAGTGCAACACAGCTGGGACAGCTTGTCCTGCTTTTCTCAGGGGTGCTGGTGGCAGGAGGTTTTAGGATCTTTCAGCAGATCATCCCCCTCTAATTCAGCTCATCCCCCAAACCCAGCACATCAAAAACTCCACATCCCAATTCTCACATGGGGAGTTGCAGAGAATGGGGGAAACCCCCCCAGGTTTAGGGTGAAAACAAGGTTTTGGCTTTCGGGGCTTGTTCCTGGCGTCCCCAAGGAGAAGGATTTGGGATACAGGCTCTCCATCCGAAGGGCTGCACTGCCACCTCCAGGTCTGCCTGCACATCCCGAGGCTGCAGCTCCCCCCATGCCCACGGAATTCCCCAGCGCCGTGGCTCTGCTAGGGAAAGCATTACAATATTTCCACTGAACGCTATTTTAACTAAAATCCTGCTTGTCTCCTTTTCCCTGTAAGAATTTATCGCTGGGAAAACATCCAGCCTGGGCGTGGGGTGGGGATGTCCGCGGGATGGTGGGATGGAATGATGCTCCGTGAAGTTGCTCCCACCTCTTTCTGCCCCCAAAATCTTGGGGAAAATCAGCCATTTCTCGGAGAATTGCAGTTTTTCAATGATTTTCCTTCCTTTTCTGAGCGCACAAAGTCCCGGGGTAACTGCGTGTTCCTTCAGCTCTGGTGCCACCACCTTCACGTGGAGGTGTCCCCTGCTGTCACCCGTCCTGCTCTGCCCCAGGAAGCCACTCCTGCTCCCAAAGGGTCTGGAGGTGGCCCTAAAGCCACGAGTGACCGTCCCCACACGGAGCGGGGCTGCAGCACCCCCGAGTACCCATGAGATGGCACTGGAGCCGCACAGTTTGGTGCCCGCGGCTCCAGCTTGGGTTAGGTGGCCCAAAAAATACCCAATTTAGGGATTGAGTCCCCAAATTTCTTATGCTTCGACATCTGCCACGGGGATGGGACTTCTCCTCTTCCTGGGCATCCAAGCGAGGTTTGGAGCAGCTCCCAAAGAGGGGGAATGTTGGAAACCAAACAAATCGAAGCACAAGGACTGAAACAAGTCCAAGCAAGGTGGGCAGTGCTTGGCAAACCTGCTTTTCTTGCCTACCTGTGGCTGAGGAGCTGAAGCAGAAGGTGCCAGGCTGAGCTTTGCCACGCTCTGCTGAGCTACAAACCCCCAAAGTGTCCAAAGGAGCTGAGCCCGCAGGGCAGGGGCTGGGGTGGGGAGTTTGGGCTGGGAATTAGGGCATCTCTGAGTGCCTCCCATCCCATTTCAGTACCCCTCTCTCCCTAGCAGGGGTCTAAGCTTTTCCTTGTGCCTGGTGACATTCCCCAACCTCCTGCAGGGCTTTCCCTGCTGAGATTCCCCCGTGGGTGTCCCAAAGTGATGCACATCCCTGCTGGCACCTCCAGAATCTCCTGGGCTTTTTGACCTTGACCAGAGGGTCCTCTGCATCTGGGGCAGGATCTGGAGTTGTGTCATGACCCTACAACTTGTGGTGGGAACCATCCTGTGCCTTGGGACGATTTTGGGTGGTTCTCCTTCAAGATTCAGGCCCTGCTCTGAGGCAGCTTCTTTGAGATGAAGAGGTTGGACTGTCCCACCTGAGCACAGGCAGTGCTGGTGCTCCCGCGATCAGCAGTGATGGGATCAGCAGTGATGGGATCAGCAGTGATGGGCAGGTCACGATGGACACTTGGAGTGGCTGTTTGCAAAGCTTCTTAAAAATATCCCATAGCCCTCACCAACATCCTCATTAACTCCCTCCTACCTCCCAAACAGGCTGTGACAGATGCCAGGATGAGGTGACAGAGGTGTCCAACACGGTGTGTTCCACAGATCCATTTGTGCTGCCCACATCATAGAACCATGGAATCATGGAATGGGTTGGCTTGGAAGAGCACTTAAAGCCCGTCTCACTCCACCCCCTGCCATGGGCAGGGACACCTTCCACCAGCCCAGGGTGCTCCTAGCCCGGTCCAACCTGGCCTTGGACACTTCCAGGGATCCAGGGGCAACCACAGCTTCTCTGCCCAACCTGTGCCAGGGCCTGCCCACCCTCCACCCATGGGATTATTTCCCCTCAAAATTCCCCACAGGGACCTGGCTGTGGGATAGAGATTGGTCACCCCGAGATAATTCATTTGGCACCCCCAAGTGCCATTCTCATGTTGCATCAGCTCCTGATCCCTCCCCCCAGGATGTGGCCCATGGCTGAGGGGTTGAGCTCAGGGTGAGGCTTCCCCAGGTGTGTAGGAGCCCTTGGCACTGGGCTCATTTCCCACACTCTGCCACATTCCCGCTGGAAAACCTGTGCAATTCCAGCCAGGCACCCCCTCTGCCCCTTGGTGCCTCTCGGTGCAAGGAAAGTGAAATTAAGACATTAAATATAAAAAATATTGAAGGATTTTATTCCCCAAATCCTCCGTCCATGCATGTGTTTGACTCCTGGAATTTTTCTGGACTGCCTGCTCCATCTGGAGCATAAATGCATTTAAAGCATATAATAAACATATAATAATACACATAATAAATACATAAGGATGTATATAGTAAACACATAACAGTGCATATAATAAGTACATAAAGTACAGACAATAAATACATAATAATAACCATAATAAATACATATAATGCACATGATAAACACAGAATATTACCTATAATAAATACATAATGATGCATATAAGCACGCAATTATAGAAACGATAAATACAAAATAATACAGGTAATACATGCATAAAAATACATATGGTAAATACACATATAAATGACAATAAAGCCATACAATACATATAATAAATACACAATAATGTATCTAATAAATACATAATAATATAGATAATAAATACATAACAATGCAGATAACAAATACATGTGTTACATATAATAAATGCCTAATATTGTATATAAGAAACACATAATAAAACATATAGTACATAATTATGCATATAATACATGCATAAAAATACAAACAGTAAGTACATATCAATTGATATAATAAATGCAAAATATACATGTCATAAGTACACAATAATACATATAACAAATAGCTAACAATAGATATAAGAAATACATGGCAATATGCACCATAAAACATGTAATAAATACATAATAATATAGAATAAATGCATAATAATATATAATACATAATATACATATAATAAATACATAAACACAAATAATAAATGCATAATAATGTATATAATTAATAGATACAATAAATACAATGAGGGGATATCTGGGGCATAAATACATCACAATTTTCCCTATTTTAGACATATATATTTATATATACTGTGTATCTATACTATGTGTGTCTATATATATATATATATATATACTATCCCTCTCTCTAGACATATAGAGATCTATAGATACCCAAAGATCTCTAGATATTTAGAGATAAATACACATCCAGGCTGCTCTGCAAGTGGAAAATCACCCAGCTCCATCTTGCAGGTCATGATTTCTATTTTTATTATTATTATTATTCATCGAGCTCAAGGAAAACAATTAAAACTTGTCCCAAACAATAAACCCCCCCCCCAAACAACAAACCCCACAAGAAACCCGAGCCCACATTTAATCTGCAGTCTTCAAAAGTTTCTTGGAAAGCTTAATTAAATGGTAATTCATCTGTGCATTGGCTCTGTCTTGTAAAGCCTGATAATGCCGAGTCTTAATTAAAAAAAACGAATGCAGCTTTTAGTTTTTATTCTGCCAGTTCAAGGGGAAAAATCACCAGCAGAGCTGCCAATAGAGCTGAGAGATGCCTCGGCAGCGCATTGATTCTGCTCGCTTTAAATTCCCCCTGTCAGGCCAGGCAAGCATATTAAAACTTATTCCAAATTTCTTTCTTCCTTCGCTGCTGCGGGTGAGGATTTGCAGCGCCTGGAAATGTTGGAGCCCAGAGAGGCTCCAGGGCTGAGCATCTCCCGTGGTCAAGGGCATTTTGTCCCTGAAGCTCCCAGATCGTCTTTGTGGCTTCTTTTGGGGGCTCCCAATAACCTTGGACCAGCACCTTGGGAAGGGCATTGGCTCCTTTCCCTTTTTTCTGTGGAAAATCCGAGATTTATGTTATTTTTACCCATTTCAGATGGACTTGTTGGATTGAAAGGGGCTTTTCCTGCTGGCTTCCCATCACTTATCCCCAAATTTTACCACCACTGAGGAAAAGTGTAAACCACCCAGGACTTCCCACCCAACACATTTTGGGGGCAACTTTTTGGGCAACCAGGAGTAAAAACCCACCCAAAGCACAAGAAGCTCCTTTTTGAGCATCTCCCAGGAGGTCACCTGGGCACAGAAGTCTTGGGAGCCACATCCTGCTGCCAAAATCTTCCCCCAAAAAAGGCTGATCTTCCTAAAGATCTGACTTTGCTCCAGCCCCTGAGGAAGTTCTGGAGAGTCTTAAGTGGATTTGGTGGGTTTAGGGAACATCGTGTAACAACATCAGGGCTTCCCTGGATTTAATGGCTTCAAGGGAAGGCAAATGTTGACAGGGAGAAAATAAACCATCTCCTGGAGATGTTTTCCCACCTCAGTGTCCACTGGGATGCTGCAGTGCTGCGTTGCTCCTGGGAAAGGGTGTTTTTTTTAGGGAAAAACCTCATTTGGATGTTATTTTTCCACTGTGGTGGTGCGTTTTGATCAGGAATATGGGAAAGTTGCTGCTGGATTCAGTCTCCTTGCAGCTCCAGACAGTGATATACGGATCACTTTAATGCTAATTAATGCAATGACACAATGAATTAATACTGTATTAGGCAAAGCTGTTAATTATCCCCAAATAAAACAATGGAAAAAAGGGAATCAATGCAAGGAGAAATGACAACCATCCTCTGCTTCCCACTCCACATCCTTCCCAAAAACCCCGTGCTGGAAAAACCAGCCACAGGAACTTCTTGCTGGCAGCTCCAGGGGGTTCAGGATTAACTGGGAAGGGAAAGAGTCTTCCCTGCCCTCACAGGGAGCTCGAGGTGCTTGGCCAAGGATAAACAGCATCATCCTCCTTTAATCCACAGGGAAAATGCAGGCAGAGGGACTTCCCCAGGGAGATTGTCTTCTCCCAAGGAGTGGGAATCAGCAATCCCAGCACTGGGAAATACCAGCACAGAGCCATAATGGGGAGCTCAAAGGCTTGAGATTCCCATTGCTTGGAGATTCCCATGGCTTGGACATTTCCACTGCAAAAGAAGGACACAAAAGCAGAGTGTCCCCACTTTCCCTGTACAATGCAGAGCCATCACATTCCCATAATTCCTCTTTAGCTTCCCAGAATGTCAATTAAAATGCCACCAAAAAGTGTCTGGAATCTCTCTGACAGGAACAGTGTTGTGAGGCCTCTTCCATAAAACACCTTTGGAAAGGAGAAGCAAATCCTGTTTTTAAAATTCTGTTCCCCACTTTATTTCCAGGCTTGATATTAAGTCAGGAATAATTGGAAAATGCAGACTTTCAGGGTAGATTTTCCTCTCTTTTGTTGTTAAACTGAACAGGGGCAAAATACACGAATTTTTCAGGGATTTTGGGATTCAGTGGCTGCTGGGATCTGTGGATGGGCACATCCTCACTGCATGTTTTCCCAAAATTTGGGTCAGGGTGGGGGTACCACTAACCAAGCCCATGGTGCTTAACACAGTGATTGTTTCCAGTGGATCATTTTACTCTCCCTTTCCATGGTTTGCCCTCAGCCAGGTTTTTTCACCCTTCTCATGCCCTGGGAAAAGAGCAAAGTGAGCGTTTTTCCTCCTGGAACACAGGGTTGGATGGATGGCTGCCCTCCAGCAGCCTTGGAATCCCTCCTTGCAGGGCAGGATGGGCAACCACGGGAGAGCAGAGGAGGGACAACATCCCTGTGCCATCCTGGCTGTGCCCACATCCTTCCTGGAGCCACAGAGTCCCTGTGGCAGCCTGAGAGTGCCTGGCACATCCTTCTCCTGCCTCCAGACAAATGAGGAGCCGAGCCTGGATGAGCAGAGTGCTCCTGGTCACTCTGAAACCCTCAGGCTTACAAAACCAGCAGAAATTCCAGCCTGGGGCTCCCCTGGGGTATCTCTCCTGCTCTGCCCGATGCCGAGGGATAGCAAGGGATGTTCTGGGCCTTTGGTGGTGCTGCTGCTTTGGGGGATTTTTCAAGCAAAACTGGATTTTAACTCCACTTGGATCTACCCAGAAGGTGCAGAGCAGCTCTGGGGCTCATCCTCCCACCCTGCAGCCCAAATTAATGTGTCCAGAGGGAGTTTTGGGGGTTCCATGGATAGGTAAGGAGAAGATTGATGCCCTTTCCATCCTCACCTGGGATCTCAGCAGGACACAGGGAACACCACAGGAATGGGCCAGTTGGAGCTCCTTAACCCCTCCCTCCAACCCAAAATCCTGGTAACGGGAGGGATACAACCAGCCTGGAGGAGCTCATAACCCATAAGCTTCTCCAGGCTGCTTTTCTCTCCCCTCTCTTCTTCCCAGCCTGTCTTCCCAGGGATTATGACGTTTGAATGGTGTCCTTCCCTCCCTGTTTTCCACAGGAGCTGGGATCAGCCTTGTTCTCCTTTCCCCTTTTGCTGCCTTTGAGTTCAGCCCTTGCTTTTCTCCCACAAAGGAACACGAGGCTTTGGGAAAACCATCTCAGGGCTTATTTCTCTGAACTTGTTTGGTCTTCCACTCTGTTCATGAGGTTGAATGGGAAATGAAATCCTGCCCTGCTTTCAGGGAGGAAAACCCTGGAGTTTGGGTGGATTCAAGCTGGACTTGGTGGCTGCTGAGGTCAAGAGGATTTGGGTGTAGAGCAGAAATGGGCTCTGGTCTCTCAGTTCAGATAAGCAGCTTTGGGGAGTCTTAGAGGAGGTAAAATGAAACAGGCACAAGCTCCCAGACTCAGTACTTTATAGGGGTTTGCAAAGGGATGCAAAATAATACACCTAATTCTGGCTGGGTGTGGATAAGGGCATTAATAACACTCCTTTTGGCAAAAATGTGCAGGGAAATTAAATATAATACAGCAGCAAAGAGCTGGACAGACCAATCAGACCCTCACAGCACCCTCTTCTCCTTCCAGCACTTCAACACCCCCCAAAAACAGCTTGGGAAGGGTTAAAGAAAACACTTGCCAAACTGGAATTAAACTCTGCTAATATCAGCTAAGTGAGTGCTCAGGGTAATAGCAGAGAGAAAAATTATGTGCCATGTATTTATAAATAATAAAGCATAATTTATTAATAATCTGGAATTGAACAAAGAGTCTGGGAAGCTTAATTAATTATTACTTGTAAAGTGTTTTTGAGATCATTGGATAAAAGCTGCTGCAGAAGGGAAAGGTATTGAGAGAGAAATGTATCAGCATCCTCCAGGAGCCAAGGGCTGGTCCCCCAGCTCTGGGACCTGCAGGACAGCCCAGGAGGGGGTTGGAACCCCAGGGACTGAGATTTTTGATGGAGAACTGGAATTGTTTCTTCCCAGCATCAGGGAGCTGCACATGGGGACAGGGATGCTGTGTCACCCCATCCCTTGGGAAGGGGTGCTGCTGGGGAGGGGATGGACCCTCTTGGCAGAGGGGTGGGGTGGGGGTTTGGGGTCCTGCTTCAGCTCTGAACTTCATGTGAAATTAAAAACGTCACAAAAAATAATCATTTTTTTTTAGTAAAATCAGGTAAAATTGGAAAAAATGAGCAGTTCCCCACACTCCTCCCTCCTGTTCCCCATTTTTCACTGCTCTTGGAAAGAAGAAGAGGAGGAGAAAACCTGCTTGAATGTTCAAAACCTGCAGTTGAAGGGAACAAATAACTCCCACCTTTTTCTCCCAAGAAGACACCCAGAAGTGGCTTCTCTCTCTGGAGCCGATTTCTGGTGAAAACCATCTCTGACAGCCCAAAAACATTGTCCTGCTCCAATTAGCTCCTTCTTAAAGCTCTGGTTTGATTTCTGCCCAGAAGAAAACACAACCCCAGACAATTAAAAAGGCATTAGATCCAGTTCAGCAGGCCTCGAGTGAGTTCATCTCCTGAAATACCCCTTGCAAAGCTCAAGGAAGACCCAGCTGACCCTCCCCTACTGTGGGAGCTCGTGGGGTCCTTCATCACCCCCTACAGCTATTCTGGGATGGAGGGGAATTCCAAATTATTCCAGAGGCACCTCATCCCCCTGCACCTCTAATTGCTGTAATTGTGACTTGCAGTCAGGTTGGACCCCTCTGAAAATGCTTTTTGAGGTTTATTTAAGCCTGTGGACTTTGAGCCCAGTCTACTTGCTGGCTGGGATGTGGTTTATTGGACCTGAACCTGAAAGAGTTGTGGGGAAATGGAGTCACAGGGTTAAAAGCTTTTAAGTTATCCCAAAGGAAACCTGTGGATCATCTTTAGGAGTGGGGGGAAAGAAGAAATGAGGGGACCCACCAGTTTAGGGGCTGGAAACAAGGTCATCCATGAGCCTTCCATCTCATCCCAAAATCTCTTATCCCCAGCCCCAGCACTGCCCAACAGCTCCCAAACACAGGAGATGGAGTTTCTGCCTTATCTCCCCCACCCAAATCCCCATCAGCATCTTCCAGGAGGAGAAGCATCCCAAGCATCCTCACCCCTCCCTGGATGGACCACGCACCTGTGCCTAAGGATTCGACCCACGGGGAGAATTCCACCCAACAGCCCAAACCCAACAATTCCACCCACTCTCCACCCTCCCTCCTGCTCTCCACGACCTTTATCAGGCACTGTCCATCTGTATTTTTATCAAAAATTCACTGCATTGCCCATTTCCCCCTCTCAGCAGCAGAAGGATCCTCCCCAGAACCAAGCAGAGGCCCCATTGAATGATGTACAAGCAACAGTTATTACCCAGATTGTCACTTTGAAAGTGTCTGTGGCTTGAAAAGGAAGGGTTGGCAGGGCTGGGAGGGAGGGGGAACATCTCTGTGTGCTGGGAAGGAGTGGGACACAACAACCAGGTTTCCCTGAGGGGAGGTTTCTCTGAGCTCTGAGCGAGAGGGAGGAGAGGTGATGCTCTGAAACCTCCCAAAACTCCAGGTCCTTTGCCTACATCAGCTCCTGGTTCAAGTCATTGGGCAAAACATTGGGTTTTTACACCACAAACCCGCAGTTGGAGCTGCACCAGCTGAAGGAGGGTTGGTTGTCCATCACATCCCTGATCTGTGCTATTTTTGTGCTTTGCTGTTTGACAGAGAGGAGGCTGTTGATGGGATCTGTCTTCTTATTTTCTCAAGGAAAATAAGTCTTGGCTTTACAATAATCCGAGTTTTAAAACCCAGGCAAACATGTCGAATTTAATGAAGGCCCCACAATGAGCTGCTGGCATAAACCATGGGCCTGCACAGGGCACAGGGACAAATGACCCCCAGAAGTGCTGAAGGGAGGAAAATTAACCCCACAACCCTCCTGCCCACATTCCTGGCATGTGGAATGTGGCATTTGGCATTTCCCTCTCGTCCCATTCTGGTTATCCCAGATTAAAACAAACCAGGATGTGATTGCTGGACAAGAGGGGTCTGTGAGTGATTTAGTGCCAGCAGCAATCTGAGTGGGGAATATCCAGGTTGGAATTTGTCTGCCTTTAAAGATGCTGTTTAAACTCGTGGATTTTCCTTGCATTTCCTTGCACATCAATGGCTCTGTGACTTCTCCTTCAAGCTTGAACTGTCCACCTTCCTGTGGCTCTGAGAAACCCCGTGGTCTTCAGCTCTTTTTATTTTTTTTCCCCTTTTAAATGCTTTTTTAAGTGCCACTGTGTTCTTTTGGAATCATATTAACCATGCAATAAATTTGCATAATGTGGATCCATAATGTTTAATCAAAGCCTCTCTGGAAAGCTGTTATTGTCCACGAGCTCTCATAAATTCTCACTATCACCTCCATGTTAAATACTAAAGCTGCCCGGGGTATATTGGGCACTAATCACCTCCAACATTGAGCTGGAAAGAAATGATCCTCTTTCTTTCCCTTCCCTTCCCTTTCCCTGGGAACAACCTAAAGCTGCACACGGAGGCATTTTTAGCAGAAAATGCTGCTGGAGGGGGGTGGGTCACCCCAGATTTTTAAGTCTTTCCATTAAGTTTGGGTTCCCCTAAATGTCTTCACCAGCATCCAAAGGTTGGGTTATCCATCCCCATCACGACGAGCTCTGGAGCACCAGAAAGAGGTGGAAAGCCATGTGTCAAAATCATTTGCACTTGGAAAATTATAAGACTCAATTAACTCCTGAGCTGCTTTTTTTATAAGGCTTTTAATTTCCTTTCAATGAGTGAGGCAATAAGGCGTGACAGGGGGAGGCTGGAGAGCCCAACTGGGTCCTTCCCAAAGGGATTTGGCCATGAAATTCTCTCCCTGGAGCTGCAGGATGAGCCCTTGGGGAAATACAGGATGAGCCAAGAGGGAATTGCTCTGCTGATCCCATTCCTGCTGCCCTTGGCCCTGGTTGGACTTGATGGTTACAGTAGGTGTTTCCAACTGGAAGACTCTTGTCTAGTCTGGTCCATTGTCACCATTGTGTGGCTGCAAATGCTGTACCCTGGAGTTGTCCACCAGCTCCACACTGGTGTCTCCTTTGAGAACCATCTCCCCTGCTGAACATCCTCCAGAAGGAATAAAATCCAGAGGGTCTCTTGGCTACCAACACAGAGCAGAAAGGACTCCAGGAGATGGAGAGAAAATTGCCTTTGAACTCCTCCAAAACTGAAGTGGGGGTGAAATGGAGATGAAAGACAAAGGTGATGCTGGAGAAGGAGATTTTTCCTGCCTTTCAATGATTCAAAAAGTTAGGCCTGAATAAAAACTAACCAAGACAACCCAACCCATGTGGTTTCCTGGTTTGTGGAGGTTACCCAAGAATGGGATGATCTGAACCTTGTGAGTGTATCCCCCATTCCAAGAGGGCTACAAATAATAGCAACTTCTGGGAGGTGACATCTCCAAGCCTCTTAGGAGGCTAATTCTATAACAACATTAATTCAACATAATGCCTTCATGAATAGGGATGGGGCTAATGCAGGGTTTAAAGTTAGGCAGCTTATTCTTGCCCATCTTAATTTCACTGAGCGTCTGGTCTTGAAAGGCATCACAATGCCAGCTTATTTCAACATTTTCCTTGGAAAAACCCCACCTTTTTCTGAGGTTTTCTCTCCTCTTGCTGCTGGGGTTAATTCCCCAGCTTAAACTGGCCTAAGTTTTCATTTTATTTGGCTTTAGGCTCAAACCCAGATTGATTATTCCATAAAAAAGGTGGGGATGAAAATCGTCCTTGCTGCCCACGGCTGTATTATGAGGAAGAAGGATTTGAACTTGAGGAGGGTCAGCAGCACATCAGCAGGTGGCCCTGGGGCAGCTGCAGCTCCAGAGCCCAAATCCAGATGTTTTAGGGTCATGGCTTGGCAAAAGCAGCACTCTACCCTTTTATTTTAGGTGATGGGGTGGGATTCTCCCATCCTTTTCCTCTGGTGTCAAAAGGCTTGGCAGAAAGCATGGGACACAGGAGATGTCGGCTGTCATGAGCTCCTCAGGCATCAGCACCCATTTGGGACAGACACAGACCAAGTGCCAGAGTCCTCCACTCCACAGGGGACATCTCCATTCCCCATTCCCAGCGAGGGGGTGAATAGATCCCTCTGCTTGGGAATGCCCAGGAAACCACGCCAGCTGAGCCCCAGGAAATCAGCTCAGCAGAGGAGCCACCACCAGGCAGGGAGGGGGCCAGAGAGCTCAAAAATGGGACTAAGTAAAACCCCAGTCTGAGAGTGTTGTCCCTCATTTCTTCCTTCTGTGTTAAGCAGCCTGAAAAAAAAAAAGAAATCAAAATTAATTCTATAGCCTGAGGATGGCAATCCTCAAAATATCCCTGTCCCTGTTTTGCTTTAATTTTTTAGAGATTGGAAACATTTCTTTTTCCAGTGCCTCTGGTTGGAGACACATCTGAGGTGTGTTCCTCAGGGGCTGCAGCAACACACACCTGGGAGCTGAAGTGAATAAAGGAAAAGCAGCTGACCCAAGTGGAAACCCGAGAGAAGACAAGACCCTTTGCTTCACCCAGCTCAGAAGGGCTTGTTTTGCTTCATCACTTCCCTTTCTTTCTCTATTTAATAAGTTGTGCCTAAATTACCTCTGGATACTCGGGATCTCCCACCCTGGCTTTGGAAAGCACAGCTGCAACACTCAGGGGTGTTCACCCTGTTTTCTCTCCCTTATTCGCTGTTACCACCTGCCAGTCCTCTTGGACAGCAATTCCAGCCAGAGTGAGGTTGGGATGAGCATCCACTCAACTGCAAGATGTGTGGAATCGTTCTCCAAAGGTGTTTTCCTCCACCAAGGGAAAGAGCTGCCACTTCCCAGCTTGCTGTTTCCTCCCTTTTGGCCTCAAAATTGGGCACTTTCACTTTTCACTTCAGTAATGCTGAAAATTGCCTTTTTTTTTCCTTCTGCAATTCGCTTCAAACAGTTGTTTTTAATCAAAATATCCCAGAATGGGTTGAGTTAGAAGGGATTTTAAAGCTCATCTTGTTCCCATGAGCAGGGACACCTTCCACTAGCCCAGGTTGCTCCAACCTGGCCTTGGACACTTCCAGGGATCCAGGGGCAGCCACAGCTTCTCTGCCCAACCTGTGCCAGGGCCTGCCCACCCTCTCAGCCAAGAATTCCTTCCCAATATCCCATCTAACCCTGCCCTCTGGCAGTGGGAAGCCATTGCCCTTGTCCTGTCCCTCCATGCCTTGTCCCAAGTCCCGCTCCAGTTCTCCTGGAGCCCCTTTAGGCACTGGAAGGGGCTCTCAGGTCTTTTTGGAGCCTGCCCTTCTCCAGGTGGTCCCCCCCAGCTCTCCCAGCCTTTCTCCATGCCATCATTTGTACCCAAAATCACTCCAACCTCCTGGTCCCTGCTCAAACAGCTGCTGATGCCTGAGGAACTCATGACAGCCAACCACCCCATGGCTTCTTCCAGGTTTTTTTGACGCCAGAGGGAAGGATGGGAGAATCACATCCCAGCCCCCCAAAGTAAGAGGGCAGGGTTAGGGTTAGGGTTAGGGTTAGGGTTAGGGTTAGGGTTAGGGAGTTGCTTTTGGCAAGTCATGACCCCAAAACTGCTGGATTTGGCCTCTGGAGCTGCAGTCACATTTGGCACAACCCCCTAGGATCAGATTTTGGTGCCAGTTGTGTTGTTGGCAGCAGCTGGAGACATTTCAAGGTGGCCTCAGGGTAAGCAGGACATATTTTAACCCAGCATTTCCAGGCTGTGCCTCAGTCACAGAAGCTGGGAAATGATTCTGAGTCCAGAGCCAGGAATGGAAGGCAAATAAAGGGCTCAGAGCTGGCCTGGAATTTAAAAAAAAAAAAGAATGAATTTAAGGATTTAAAGCTTCCAAGCTCTCATTTCCCAGCTGGGCTCCTGATGGAATCCATGGTGGTTTGTGTCCAGCTCTGTGGAAGATGCTGCATTTCCTTTTACAGAATCTCAGAATATTTGGAGCTGGAAGGGACCCTCAAGGATCATCAAGTGAATGGCCCACACAGGGGATTGAACCCTTGCTGTTATTACCACCAAGTTTTAACCAACTGAGTTCATCTCAGAGCCTTTAAAATACCATTTTTGGGTAGATTTTGTTGACTCTTCCCCTTACACCTGGAATTTGTCTTTCCCCCTCCCACATGGCTATTCCAGGTGAGAGTCCAAAAGGATCTGGGGCACTGGGGAACCCCTGGAAATCTTCTGCCTCTTGAGAAAGAAAAAGGATTATTTTATCCCTCAATTGGCTTTAAAAATGATGATTCCTGGAAGCCTGATTTGCAAACCCATCCCATCTTCGGCATCTGACCATCCGCGGTGCCTCTGGCCTGCATGTGATCACGAGGCAATGATTCAATTTAATAACATCTAATTCTTATTGCAATCTCAATAAGGAGAACTGCCAGTCAGCTGAGCAGTTCCGAGTGTATTAGTGCATTCCCCCGCTCCGAGCGAGAGCATCCCTAATTCCTGCCGATGGAAAAGCAATTGGGTGCGAACGGCATCGGCTCTGACACGGTGTCAGAGCCCAGCCCAGGGCCAGGGGCTGGGGGAGCTCAGCTGGGCACAGCCAGAGCGGTGCTGTGCTGCAATTTAGAGATATTTAAGCAAATTAGCCCCAAAACACCCTGAACCTGAAGAGAAATCTCAACCCAAACCCGGCAGGTTTTCCAAACAAACCCAAGTTCATGTTCTGCTCCCTGCTTGATCCACCTCAGCACCTTCCTCAGGACCTGGAGGTTGGCCAAGGTCAGGGGAGGGGTTTTTTAGCACATTTTTTGGGAGGCACCTCCTTTCTCTTCTTGACCTTTGTCTTATTCCTCTTGACTTGCAGCGAGAGCTCTACAAGCTGGGACTTCAGTGAGGTTTTTCCACACCTTCTCCAGCATCGCAGAGAGATTTAAAGGATTTCCAGGTACCTGAGTTATGACAGATGAATGGACTTGGATAAAGAGACCCTCTTCATCTCAAGCATAAGAAATCAGATATTCCCGGAGGCAAAAGGCTTTCTGAGCTTGATGGATCTAGTTGGATCTGGGGGAGCAAATCCCAGGAGCCTAAAGGTTTAAATGCCTTACAAGTTTAAATATTAAAAAGCACAGATTTATTACACAGAGTGACCTTTAAAACTTGTCTCATTAAACTACATCTCCTGGCCCTTCTGGGCCTTGGTGCCTCCAAAGACGAGACGGGGAAGTTCAAAGCAATGAGCAAAAATGGTTAAAAATGTCACCATTTTATAGACTTTTCTGTAAAACTGCAACTTAAAAAAGGGGAAAAAGACCAAGGACCTGTCTTAATCTCCCTGTGGGCCTCTCCATCCCCTGGAATAATATTTTCTGTCTCTGTTCCTGGGGGTCTTTTTGAGGAACACCCACAATAAGGAAGAAATTCTTCTGCCCCTGATGCACTGGGGGGTGACACGACTGGTTCCATGTCATGTAAAAAACATTGTTAATTTTCTACTGCCCAAACCCCTGGTGAAAAGCATCCCAGAGAGGTTTGGGGATGGTCCTGTGCAGGGCTGAGGAGTGGACTGGGTGATCCTTGTGAGCCCTTCCCCTCCTATTCTGCAATTCCGTGATTTTGTGATTCTGCAATTCTGTGATTCTCTGATTTGGGGACTCTGAGGGGCAGAACAACCCCCTAAAGTCGGTCTAAATCTCGGCCTGCCATTGTGTTAATGAGGACAAAAAGCCCCAAAACACATTAAAATGCTTAAATGGCAGTGGAGGGCCAGGCACACATGGATGCTGCGTGTTCATCCCTAACGTGAAGAGAAGGCACCATCAAACGAGGGACACAACGAGAGATGGGGCTGCTCTTGCACACAGGGATGGAGATGATGGGCTGGATGCTGCCCTTTCCCATCGGCTCCCTGCCCAAATCCAGCTGAATTATGCATGCTGTCTGCTCGGATTAGCCCGCCACCGAGGCCCCTGCACGAGGAGCGGCGGGAGCAGAGCAGCTGCTCTGATGAGCCATGGCAGGAAGGAGCTGGGAGAGGACCCTTGGGAGAGCAACACGTCCCCAAGAGTTTGCAGGAGGAGTTTCAAAACACATTTTGCTTCCCCTGCTGACCTCCCCAACTTCTCAGCTTTCAAAAGGGCTTTTGAAATGCAGAGTTTTTAGCCCAGATCTCAACCAGAAGGTGCTCCATGAAGGGTCCCAGAATCCCAGAACATGCTGAGCTGAAAAGGACCGACAAGGATCATCCAGTCCAACCCTCAGCCTGCACAGGCCCATCCCCAAGAGTCACCCCCTGTGCCCCAGAGCATCATCCAAACCCTCCTGGAGCTCTGGCAGCC
>JAWWTY010000064.1:928218-939613 GCA_035222235.1 Margarornis squamiger
TGCAATGAGGTCTCCCCTCAGTCTCCTCTTCTCCAGCTGGACACCCCAAGTGCCCTCAGTGTCCTCACACGCTTCCCTTTGGCCCTTCCCATCTTTGTGTCCCTCCTTTGGACCAACCAACTGAGTCTGTGCCAGCACAGGCTGCCCCAACTGTTTCAGCTTCTTTTCTCATGTGTTTTTGGGATTTTTTTCTCTGGGACCAAGGACTCTGCCCTGACCATAGCGATGGAACCCAACACGTGCACCGGGGACATGCCAACTCCACTCAAGCACTCACAAAGGAGAATTTGCCTCTTTAAGAGGAGTTTGACACAAATTAACAGTGATGGGGCCATTTGGGCACTTCACGAGTGAAAAATAGCTTAACAAATGTCTTATTCTGCTCTGATAACATCAAGGAAAAAAAAAAAAAGAGGGAATTTTAGCAACCTTCAGATGTTCCATTAACTGCGCGATTGAGTTATGCCGTTTGATATTAATACACATCTTTAACACCCAATGTCATGTCGCTGCCTGGATATAAATTGAGGCTTTTTGGAGGTTCACAAATCTCCAATTTCACTCTTGCTCAGCTGGATTTGGAGCAAAAACACAGTTTGAGAGGCTGAACCTTCCAGCACTGCAGAGGGTCTTGTTTAGGGGCGGTTTGGGGTAAGAGTTTGCAAGGCAGATCCAGCAGGGCTGGGGAAGGGGGGGATGTTTCCTCGCTCTCCCCTCGGTCCCTGGGACGTCTGTCACTCTGCCTAATTAACCTACAATTAACAAAGCAGTTCCCACCAAGTTTGCTGAGTGCATCTTCAGTTTTGTTTTCTCACCTGCACCCGAAAAAATGTAATAATCAGGAGCGTAATAAAATAATGTGATAACTTCCTCAAATGCAATTTGCTGCTCTTCCCTGGAAAATCAGTCTAATTATAGACACAGGGATTAAATGAATGCCACAATCATTGCAGAGGCACCTGAGACTCAATAGTTTTGATCAGACTCTCTTCTGCACCAGGTCGTGGAATTTGTGTTCCTTAAGTCCTGGAAAAATGGGGTTTAAGTCCTGGAAAAACGGGGTTTAAGCCCTGACCAAGGGGTTGCATTCAGAGTTTATAGAGATGAGTTTGTGTTGGTAATTTGGAGTGAAAACTTGATTGGAAGTTTCAGTCATTTTTGTGGTTGGACCTGGGCAACAGGAAAGCAGAACTTGATGAGTTCATGGAGTCAGAGAATATCCTGAGCTGGAAGGGACCCACAAGGATCATCCTGGGCCTGTCACCAGACCCAAAGCAGGAGCTTTGCTCAGTCTGGGATTTCCTTGGATTTCTTTGAGGTGTGGGATCTGTGGGTCAGGAGGGCCTGGAGGGACACGTGCAACCTGTTTGTTTTCAGAAGAGATTCCTTCCACCACCCACCCCGAATATTTCAACAGGTTTATGCACAGGGAGCTGTGAGAGCCTCGAGAACCTGGAGGAAACGATTCGAGGTCTCAGCCAGCTCTCTGCACACAGGAACATCCTGCTTAAATGTCACACCAACATTTCTGGGTGTATTTTTTAATTTTTCCTCAGTCCACACTGATTTGTCCAAACCTTTTTAAAGCCATTTAACCTTTGTGGGGACATTTCCTGTGGAGTGTCTCACTGCTCTGCAGCCACAGCCTGGTGGGTTTATGCCCTTCAATTAATTCAGCACCTTTTTTGTGGCTGTGATGGAAAGAAAATCCCTCCCTGTTTGTGGGAAGGGATGCCCAGACCTGGATTTTATCCATGTTCCCTTTCAGACCAGCAAGGAATTGCAGGAGCATGGAGAGAGGAGAGGGAAGATAATCAGGTCCCTGCTCTGAAGAGGACCTTGACACCTGTGAAATGGTGATTTATGGCCCTACAAAGCTATCATTGTATGAAATAAATGTTTCACAACCCCAGCTTGAACTTATTTTGCTGTAAGGAACATGGAATTCCCTGGGTAGGAATGTGCAGCAGCTGCTCCTTGGAGTTTTCCCCTTTTCTAGGTAGGGATAAGTCAGCCAGGACTTATTTTTCCAGGTTCAATTGCTCCTAAAAACTCAGCCTGGGGAGGTTGTGCAGCAAGAGCTGAGCTTTGCTGGAGCCTAAATTTTATCCATCACCTTTGTAGCACCTTAAACCCAATCTGCTGGATCCCTCGGGGGCTGAGAGCAGCCAGACACGATTCTCTGGTCCTGATGGAGATGTGGAAGAGGTAAAATAGGTCAGGAATAAGCCAGAAAATCTTGCTTTTAGACTGTGGATTCATCCCTCTTTCCTCTCCCAGCTACCTCATTGTGCCTCTCCACCCACCCTTGGCCATGTCTGGTCCCAGATAATGCTTTTTCCCACTTTCTTCCCCTAAAAGAGAATGATGGATTCTGGGCTTTACATTTGTAGCCATGGAAACCATTGATTCCTGCTAATGAAGCCTCCCCACCCTCCTGGATGTGTGCAAGGGGGACACTTTGGATGCAGTGGGATGTTTCCCAGTGGGATTTGCCACTGGGTTTGGTGCTGACTCAGCCCCTCTGACCCAGCTCTGCATGGCCAGGGCTCTCCAGCACTTCCCAGTTCCCCAGGTGTTTGCTAAGATGGCAGAAACTGGGATGATTTCCACCAAAGTCTTCCAGCTCTTGGCAGCAGGATGTTTTCTGCAAGGCTTGGGGTAAACTCTGCCTGGTTTGGGGGCTCCCTCAAGCCTGATTAATTAATGCACTTCAACAAATTAGAGATCAATTAACTCCCAGGAAGAGCCTTCATGGGGATCCTGGGCCCCTCCATCCCAGCTGATGGTGGGACTCTTGGGAATGATCCTTGTGGGTCCTTCCAACTCTGATATTTTCACCTCCGTGCTTTCCTTCCGAGCCTCAGCTCCAACCTCCCATCCCTCCCCCAGCCACTCCAGTCTGCAGCTGCTCGCTGGATTCTTAATTATTCTTCATTATATTTAAAGCAATTTTGAAAAAAAAAAAAAAAAGAAAAATTAAAAATAAAAAAAAATTATATAAAAAAAAAAGAAGAAGGAAAAAGTTTCTGGCAATTTAGGCTGCTTTGTAATTAGAGCCGGTGATTAGAAAATCTTTCGCTTCGTGAGGGAGTTTTCCTTTAAAGAGGAAAAAAAAATTAAAAAAGAGGAAAAAAAAATCCAAAAAAGGGAATAGAAAAAGGCCTCCAAAAGAGCTCAAAGACTAGAATTAAACAGATTATATCTCATTACTTCCAAATGGAAAGGAAAGTTACAGCTTATTGGAGCAGTTGCATCTGCAGCTGGGCAGGAAGGGAAGCAAATTCCCGTGGCGGAACCAGGCTCGGCAATGGCAGTGGCTGCACTTGGCTTGGGAGGGGCATGTTTTCCAAATTTTCTCCTCTTGGTAGGCAATAAATGACTTTTTAGCAGTTTATATCACTTTTGTTCGCCGTGCAGACAAATGCCACCCTGGTTTCAGCCCTTTAAAGGCCAGAACTAATTAAATACCGTGTCCTCAGCCTGAGCATCTCCTCTCCCTGGTGCCATTTCTGGATGCTATTCCTGCATCCTGATGAGGAAAAGGAAGGAAGGGTGAATTTGGACATCCTGAATGAGAAGTTTCACTGTCCTGGGGTGTGTTTTGGTCTCAGCTGCAAACCCAGAGGAATCCAGGTAAAGGGGCTGATGTGCCCTAGGGTGGATTGCAGGGCTCCTTGGCACCCTGCCCTCCCTGTCATCCCTCCCCTGCACTCAGGAGTCCATCTCATCCACACCAGGTCTCATCCCAACGCCAAGGGAGGGCTCCAGAATTGCTTCCCTGTTTCTTTGTCCCTGGGAGAAGCTGTGAAAATGTAAAGAAATGGGTTCAGCAAAGCGGGGGGTGGGGGTTGTTACACCCTCTGTGGCTGCTCAAGCAGCACTTTGGCACACAAAGGCTTTGGGGGGGTTTCATTTCCCAACTGTGCAACTCAGGGAAGGCTTCTCCTTTCATGGGAAGACTCCCAGGAGGTTTGTGCTGATGGAAGAGGGGCTTTGGCTGAGGGAAGGAGCAGCAGAGTTGCCTCCTTGAAGGGGGAGCTGTGCAGCAGAGACCAAGCAATCATTCCACACGTGGGAGGTTGGAGTGTCCTGGGCTAGTGGAAGGTGTCCCATGGCAGGGCTTGAAGTGAAATGATCTCTAAGGTCCTTTCCAACACAAACCATTCTGGGGTTTTATGGACTCCCCAGGTGACATCCCAGCTTTTGGGGGGTTTTCAGCATGGCATGTTCTTTTGGGGTGAAATCAGACCTCTTTTATTTGCTTTTGTTGACCCCAAAAGCTCCAGAGGGGAGCTGGGCAGGCACACCTGGAGGTCTCTCCTCCCCAAACCAAAGCTTGGCTCCTCAGCATCCTCTGGGTCTCCCTACTCCTTGGAGAGAGGATGATGCTGAACTCTTGGAATGCTGCACAGCTCCCTCCCCAATGCTGACCTTGCCAGAGCTGGAGACAAACCAGGACAGCCAAGGAAACTCAATTAATTGGAGCTCAGAGCCTTTGTTGGGGCTTCTTCTTCCCTTTTCCCTCCTCCTGAGGAATTTTTTCATTAGTGAATAGCAAAAATAATTTGGGCGCCTGACATGTGCAGAGTGGCTGTGGATTTGCAGCCTGCATTAGCTGGGAAGTTTCTCCCAGCCCTTAATAGGCTGGAAGAGGGATGGATGCATTTTGCCTAAACCAGGGGAGCTGATTGGTACCTAAAAATCCAATTTGTCTTCAGAGCAGACACCCATCAAGGGCCAGGAAAGAAGAGTTACACGCAAGGTTGTGCCAAGGAGCTGGGGAGGAGAGTGCAGAGTGGGGAACTTGGAGGTTTTGGAAGGACATCCCCCCTGGAATGTGACCAAGACAATGCCCTGTTTGCAAATGTATCAGTGGTGTGCTGAGAGGGGGCCAGGAGGTGCTGGAACCAGTCCAGGTTCAATCCAGAACATTGTGATGCTGAGGGAACAACCTTGAACCCCAAATGAATATCCTGATGGTGAGGGGACCACCTTCAGCCCCAAAATAACATCCTGATGGTGAGGAAAGCACCTTCAACACCAAATTAACATCCTCATGATGAGCCAACCACTGAATTAATATCCTGATGGGGAGGGACCACCTTCAACCCCAAATCATACTATACTTCCAGTAGTTTAGCATTTATATTGTGTAGTAAAAAAATTCTGATTAAGATCTTTTGTCAGATTATTTGCCATAAAAACCGACTCATTTTATATAAATACTCTGGTTGCCAGCATTAAAACCTGTGGGACCAAGTGCTTCAATCACACCCCTGTAATTCCCTAACATTTATGCCCTTTATAAAACCCGAGGCAGAGATTGGATCCAAACACACCCGGACTCCTCTCTGAGGAGCTCAGAAAGCAAAGGGGTCCTTTCTGCACCTCCTGACTCCATGGCAGGGATTCTTTAATACAGTTGGTCTAAAAGCTTCCCATTCCCACCCACGCCAGAGGTGCAAACATCTGGGAATGCACATGGAGCTTGGAGCTGGAGGCCTTGCCTTGGGAGGGATTTTGGCTCCTCCACATAGGTGGATGAGGCCAATCCCCTGCTAGGGATGCTCCAGGTCAACCCTCAACTCTGTTCCAAGCAACTTCAGCTATTTTTGGTGGTGAAATTGGGGAGCAGAGGGTGAAAGCCTGGAATGGTTCCTGGGAAAGGAAGGAGTTACTTGGGGCTGCCTTGGAAACACTTGAAGGAGACGAGACGCCAAAGCTCCACTTTTGAAGGTGTGACAGATGGGAGAGGAAATGAAGCTGAGTGAGGATCTAAATGGGTCGTGGCAGAGAAGCTTTGCAAGGGCTTTTAGAGTCAGGAGGGATCCATAGACCCTCCTGTTCCCCTGGAAAAGTCAGCCCATTGAACTCCCCCAGAGCCAGGGGGAAAGTTTGGCTGCTTCCTCATCCCTGTATAAAGGGGGAAAACAGCCCTGGTTGGGATTCATACGGTCCTAAAGCCCCAGCACTGACTTTGCCATCCCATTTTCTCCTTCTCTGGGGACGTCACAATGAGGTGGGTGAGAAAAACCTCATGTGCAGAGCCCGGCTTTGGGAGGTCCAAACCAGCCCCACCATCCCAGTGCACCCCAAACCCACCCCACTGCCCCCACAACCACTCTCCAAAGACAATCCCCCAGCAATCAGTGTGAGCTGTCACTGTAACAGCCTCCCGTGGCTCCTGCTGCCCTGTGACTGAAGCTTCCATTAACTTGCATTTCCCTTGTATTTTATTTTCCTGCTTTTTTGCCCATTTTTCTGCTCAAAGCTTTGCTCGCCTTAATTTGATGATATTTTTTCCCGTCAGTGCTGTCGCCACCGCTCTTGTTTAATAAGTAGTTAATCAATTCTGGGGAGTGGCTGCAGCCCCTCTGCTCCCAGACATGCCTAAATGGGATGCTCTGAATAATTCCCTGTTTTTTTTCCTGGCAATTCACTCCAATAACTCCCCCCTGGTGTGTTTTCCAAGGCACTGATGTTTTGTCCCATGGCTGGTGGTCAGCTCTGGAGAAGAGACATTTCCTGGGTGAAGCTGGGATGGAAATCTGCTTGTTAAACCACAGAGGGCTGGCTCGAAGTTCTCTTGCCTGCAAGAGTTGTCTGGGAACAACAACAAAAAAAATCTTGGAGAAAATAAATCCCTATGCCTGTTTTTTTAAGGGTTTTTTTGACTGTGTTGTCCAAAATGGGGATAGAAGCTTTCAATATTTGCCTGTCCTTTGTGCTGTGCATGTTTTCTCTTTGACACTTGCTCTGTTGTTCACGGCATTCCTCTCATTAATTTCTGGTGGGAACATTAGTCTGGAATAGCAAAGGCCAGAGACAACAGCTAAAGGGTGGTATGTGCTAGAAAAGAAAGGAAAACTGGAGCCTGTGTTGGAAAATCCTGGCTGTAATCCAAGAGATTCCATTGTGCAGAACAAACAATCTTCAGGTTTGGAAGAAGGACCAAATCTGTCCTGTTTTCACAGGAAAATATTAAATTGGTCAACTGAACGAGTTATGATTTATTAGTCAGGACAACTCGGAAAGCTTTGTGATTTTTTGAGGGGCAATCAGGCCCTGTGTAGCACTGGAGTAGTTAATGTTGCCTGATTCCCCTGAGAACATTTCTCCTAAAGATCATAAACCCCACCAGTTCTCCTGGGTTCCCTTTGGAATTCACTCTGCAAGGACACTCCCAATTTGTGAATAACCACTCTCCACTCCATAGCACCAGCTTAGAACCTCAGAATTAGAACTTGGGCATAAAAATAATGCCCAGAAAATGAAATAATTCTGGTTCTGGTTTCCCCCACAGGCAGATTTTTTCCAGGCAGGCTTGGACCAAGTGGAGATATTGGGTGGAAAGGGAGCACAGCAATTACTGGGCTTGGATAAGACCAGAGGATTTTGGAAGACAAAGGAGGTGGAGGCAGCCACGTGGCAGGAATGGGCTCTCCTCTGTCTGCACGACTTTGCTGCAGAGACAGAGGGTGATTTTTTGGACAAACCTCAAGAATAAACCATTGCTGTGAGTGTATTTGGTGAATCACTGTGCCAAAAGCAAAACTCACTGCCCCAAGATCAAACCAACCCGTGTTGGGCTCCATCATCCAGCCCAATCTTCTCAACATCCCCATTTCTACCATGTTTCCTCCCTTCCCTACTCCAAAAAACATCTCAGGGTCTCAGCCAGGATCCTAAACCTCCATGGCTGGCTTGAAGCTCCACTGAAGCTGCAGATGCATTTGGTGTTTCCATCTTCAACATCAGATTTTTCCCTCTGCAGAAGGACATGGAGAGTTGTTTCCTGAGTGTAGGGACACACAGAGCTGTTTCTAAAGGTTTGGGATTTAATATTTTCATTTTGGGGTGATTTCTGGCTGTTTGAGTCTCCCTGTCAATGAATTCCTGTGTTTTAAAGTGTTTTAAAGGGTAAAGCTCTTATAATATAAAGAGTGGTATTTAGGGGTTATGAGTCTCCTATCCAGAAGAGTGTTGTTACAGTCATTTTTAAGAAAGCCTTTATTCTAATAGAAATAGCACTTATAAAACTTAAATGAATCCTTAGAGCTGGTGGGAAAAGGGGCAGGTTCTTTGCCAATTATTTTTCTTCAAAAACACTTCAAAGATCAAAAGAAAAAAAAAGAAGAATCAACCCATTTATTCATTTATTTATGAATTAATAAAAGCAAGAGAGAACTAAGCAGTTAACATGCATAGATTCCCAAATCCAGGGGGATTTGGGGGATAATGGAGTGTGACCTTCTGCCCCCCAGCAGTGGCTTCCAGGCAGGAGCAGCTCCAAACTGGGGGCTGCAGCCCAGCTGTTCTCCAAAGGGCCTGAAAACCCACATGTGGACACTTCCCAACCTTAGAAAACCTCCTTTTTGGCTTTTCCCCCTTTTATTTCTAAGGTTTTTATCGTTTTACCTAAACCAGAACGGAGGAGAATGGCAAAAGCTGATTTTCCCTACAAAGCCCCCTCTGCCATTTGCTCTGGAAAAGCTCTTGTGCCTTCAATTCTGGAATATTTTTTAAACCTCTGTGTTCAGACAATAAAGGATTCCAGCCTGCTGAGTTCCAAAGCACCTCTTGGAGGCGGCACATCCTCTGCCCAGTGGGAGTCTCCAAGGAAATTGTTGTATCCACGTTGTGAGCAGGACTTGACCTGCACTAAGTTCTTGTTCCCGTGTTTGTTCCTTCCAGCTGGACTTTGCAGTTCAAAGATAATTCATGACCCTCTTTTAAAATAATTTCACCATGCTGGGGATCACCCTGAAACATGAAGAGCTGAATAAGCAGCAGGTCTGGACTTAGAAATCTCAGAAATTAAGTCAGAGTTAGACTTTGGTGAGCCAAATCAACAGAGGGGGAAGGAAAAATTAAAAACATTCAATTTCTTTTAAATAATTTAAAAACTGAAAACAAAAAATATCAGGGGTTAACCCCATATTCTGCAGGTTTTAAGTACGTATGTGGGACTCTGTTTCTGTCAGGATTTCATATATTTCATTACAAGCTGTTTGTATTGGAGTTGAAGCACAAGGGGGACGATCTCCTGTCTGAGGAGAACTGACAGCTCACCAGATGAGGATCAGAAAGCCAAAAATGAGGTCCTTCAAACGCAGCCAGTTTGGAAACCAGGGCTGCACATCCTTTCTGTGCTCCCCAGGGGCTGATTCAGGAGAGACTCCCCCGGGCTGGCAGAGCCCCACGTGCCTCCAAGGCGAGCCCAGCACCTCGGGCCACTCCCTGCTTTAATTCCAGGGGAGAGGGAGGAATTTTAATGGAAGGGGAGGACGAGAGGCACCATCGACACCTGGGCCTGAACCTTTGGTGTCTCTGACAGGAGATTTCACTGTGATTTCCCTCACCCCTTGATGAGGCTCCTTCTTCTCGACGCCTTTATTCTCCTCCACGCCGCTGTAGAGAACTGATTCCCACCAAACCCCTCTTTATTCTCCGAGCAGGACTCATTTCCCACTCCCTTTGTTAGACCAGAAGGGCATGGAAAAATAATCAGCCCCGTGTGCTCTGTGTTCGAGATGAGAACAGTGATTATCCCTCGGTAGTGCCGGAGGTGGGATTTGCACGACACCCGAGGTTTATTTTAAGTGCGTCTCTTTTGAGGGCAGAAAGAGGTGTTTGCACTCAAAGGAGGTGGAGAGGAGCACTCAGGGCTGGTTAATCTCCCTCGAGAAGTGGACTGTGGCTGTGTGTGGGCATCCAGTTCCAGTCACGGAGTCTTTGCCATGGGAGCATCGCTCTGAAAGCTGAGACTGAAGGAGAAAGGCACCATCGCCCCAGGATTAGCCAAATAAAGGTAAAAGCAACTCAGGCTGGTTTCATGACACCTGATTATTTCATAATATCTGATCTAGTTTGTGAAAGCTGGGCTGGACAGATCCACTCTGGCTTCAGCACCCACTTGAGGCTGCAAAGCTGCATTAAAAAAAAAAAAGGCAATAAAAAGGATATTTCTAAATAAATAACTTTCTCAAAGTGACTTTGGAAAGACGACTGGGGATCACAGGATTCTTGCTCTGAATCAGCTTTGTGTCTGGACACCCACAGAAATGGGTGATGAGGGGCAGGCACAGCTTGCTCAGGGTTCAAAGCCAAGTTGTTCACGTTCAGAGGTCGCTTATGGATCTCACCTCCTTAAAGACCTTTTCCTGCATCTTCATCCATCGCTTCTTTCCAGGGCAAAGAGCAAAACCGCTTGAACTGTGACGCCTCTTTGCACCATCTCAGTCCTTCCTGCTTGCCATTAAAGTGTCAATATTTTGAGCCCTGTTTGGTGACACTCTGAGGTCCTGGTGCCACCCAGGCTGGATCAACACCTGCCAATTGTCCCCCTCCGGGGCGGGGACGGGGCGTCAACCTGGCCAAGATGCACAAAGAGAACAAATTGGCTTGTCAAAGAGGAGGGCAGATTTGCTATTAATGGAAATAATAGTAGATTACATGGGCTTTTGTCACACAATATAATCAAAGACAGGATCAAAGGGAGGGAATATAGCAAATGGTTAGCAGGCAAGACATGCTAATGAGATAAAAACGCTAGCCTTGCCACCTCTCCGAGCTTCAATCGAAGGATAATTGATACTAAATAATGTAATTTTGAGCTGGGCTGAAATGCACTTAAAACCAGCAGACAAGGCTGTGAAAATGTTGTGGTTTTTCTGTTACTCTGCTGTCATTTCTAGCACTTTTCTTTTCCCCTCTCCGTGTGGCAGCTGATGGTGTGGGAGCTGCTAAAGACACAGGATAAGTGGGACAAACCTGGTTCTCGGGGAATGCTGGTGCATTTACAGCTCTTGGAGTTGGTGATGCACCTGGGCATGGGTGGGTCACCTCCATCCAGATGTGCCACCAGAGGGGTTCCACAGGGCTCCATCTCAGCCCTGTGCTCTTCAATCCTCATAAGTGACCTGGACACAGGACTGGAAGGGACATAGAGCAGGTTCATAGATGACCCAAAACTGGGAGGGGCTGTTGAGCCCCTTGAGGACAGGGAGGTCCTGCAGAGAGACCTGGACAGATCAGAGGGCTGGGAATCACCAACCATGGGAAGTTCAACAAGGGGAAGTGCTGGATTCTGCCCCTGAGATGGGGCAACTCTGGATGGGCAGACAGACTGGAAATGAGATGCTGGAAAGCAGTGCTGGGAAAGGGCCCTGGAGGGGTCAGTGGCCAGTTGGGCACAAGTCAGCAGTGTCTGGAGGCAGGAGGGACATCCCTGTCCTGGGGGGCATCAGGTGAGGGAGGGGATTGTCCTGCTCTGGTCTGCACTGGGGCAGCCTCACCTGCAAGAGTGGGGCACTTTGGGGGGACACAATGGAAGGGAGAGATTGAGCCATTGGAGTGTCCAAAGGAGGGCACAGAGATGGTTCAGGGCCTG
>JAWWTY010000064.1:942960-969424 GCA_035222235.1 Margarornis squamiger
CTGGCAGCCTTGGGGCTGTGCCCACTGCCCTGGGGAGCCTGGTCAGTGCCCACCACCCTCTGGGGGAAGAGCCTTTCTCTGAGATCCACCCTAAGCCTGCCCTGGCACAGCCCCAGCTGTTTAAGTGTCTGCCTTTCCTGGAACACAAGGATTGGTTTCCTGGACCTCTGATTACACGGCTGTGGGTGTTATGGGGATGATGAAGGTGAGTGATTTATGACAATATCCAGAAGGATCCAAGCAGTTTATCCCAGTTAATGTGCCTGTGGATAGCGTGGGCAGTTAGGAAACCTCACGTGGGTTCTACCACCAGGCACATTGTGAGCAGTTTCTCAGCCATTCTGATGAAAAGACCTGACCAGTTTCAACAGCCCTTTCCCACTCTTGCCAAGGGTCAGGGAGTCACAGGGGCTGGGATTCCTTTTCTGGAGCAAGAGAAAAGCATGGAAAAAGCAGTTCAGTTCAGGCCAGAACGAAAAGGAGTTGTGTCTTCCTAAATTCCCAGCTAATTTGGGGTGGAAGGGGTGAACCTTTTTAAAAATTCCTCCTTTGCTCCTCTTTCCATGTACTCTGAAGTGAAATGGTTGCTGTGCAAAACAAAAAGCCCGGAGCCACATTTTGATGTTGTGAAAACAAACCATTTTGCAGCAGTTGATGTCTTCTTGCAGCAGTTGTGTCCTGCAGGCTGAGGTGCTGCTCTGCACGCAGGATGAGTCGGGTCTCGGGACTACCCAGGAGGGCATTTCTGAGTAAATCAACAGCTGTCTGCAAGGGAAAAAAATGTCCAAGTCTCATCCTCGATGTTTTTATTCACTTTTCTGAGCTCAGCCAAGAGCTGGAGGACAACAGTGGCTGCAGTGGCTCTGCTTGAGCTGAGGGAGAGACAGGGAGGTGAGAATTTTATATAACTCGCCCGTGGTCACGGCGCGGATCGGCTGCCAGACGAGGGCTGGGTGAGGTATATTTAGAAATGAGTTAAATGGAGCGTTCAGCCACCTGGGACAGAACTGAGGCCCCGAGTGCTGCTGGAAATCACACCCTGGCCATCATTCCCACGGCGTGGAGATGAGTGGAAAAGGGATGGAGGCACCCGGGGTGTCCTTGCTCCGTGTTTCCTTCCAGGAGCTCGTCTGACATCGTTCTCACACTCAGCAGCGCCTGAACCTCCTCCAGTTTTGACATTGAGGAACTTTCTTTGCAGAATAAAGAGTCCTGCAGGAAACGTTTGCAGCCCGTGGGAGTGGGAAAAGAGATTAAACATAAAGGAAAGATAAACTGCTGCGTCTCAGAAAAGCGATACCTGAGCTCTGGAAGGGCCTAATGAAGCGATTCGTGCGGAGGCTCCCGGGGGGCTGGGGGATATTCCTGCTCTTCCAAGCCAAGCCTGGAGCCAGCAGCTTTGAATATCAGCTGTATTCCCTGGATATGAGAAGAGAGGGTGATGCCGTGAAGTGGGGATGGCTGGGAAAGATCCTGGAGCTGGGGGTGACTCAAGGCTGTGAAAAATTCCCCTTCTTTCCCCTGCCCACCTCTGTTGAGGCTCCTTGGTTGCAGTGGGCTTGTCCAGGAGCTGCAGCTCGAGTGTCGCTCCCCAGGGCCCTTCCTTCCCGTGCCTTTGGAAGGTTTCTCCACAGCCTGTGTTTTATTGATCAGGCTGCTCTCAGCTCCTCTTCTGCAGCCCCTCATTAAAGCTGGGATCACACTTTCTGAAGGTCTCCCTCAAGGCTTCTTGCTCGTGGAAACATCTTAGATCACATCTAAGGCTGTTGGACTTGAGACTGCACTTGATATTTCCTTTTTTATTTAGTGCAGAGTTGCTTTATTTACCAGAGCCTTTCTTTTCACACTTGTTTTCCTCTGGCCTTTGGAGTGGGGAGTAAAAAGAAGGCTCTTGAATATTCCTTGTTGGCTTCATTGATTGGTGTCTTTCGGGTTTCATTTCACTTCTTTACAAATAAATGCATGTGAGATGGGAACTTCTGGGTTTTTCCTTTAAAGTAAAAAAGGTCATGTTAATTAACCATCCTCGTTATGACAAGCAGCGCTAAGGGCTGAGTGAAGAATTTCTTCTGTTCCTGCCTTCGTGTGGGAGTTTGGATGATGAGGATACTCCAATGCACATAATATCATCATTGTAATGTCTTCAGACTGTCATGTAAACTCAATAACATGTCACTCTCTTCCCTTTTGCCTTTATTAAATTAAGTGAACTGGAGTTTGAAAGGGGAAGGTGAAAATTAACTCCTTAAAAACTGAATCCAACAAGAGTCGTAAAGAAAAATGTCCCTCGAAGTTTTCCCTGCCCTCTAAAAGTATTCAGTGATGCCTAAAACAAATATTCATCAGCTGGGAAAAGCCAGAGCTTCCTTTGTGTTTTTAAAACCTTTTTGTCCTGCTCATTTGGGGAAGGTGTTTCATTTGCAAAACACCTGCACTCGTTCAAAAAGGCATGAATTGGGATAATAAATCCTCCTCCCTTGCCATTCATTGAACTGGGAGCACTTGGATTTTTTTTGTCTCCTTCCAACTGTTATAAAATAGACCAAAAGAGGGCTATTTTAGATCAATAATCTTTTTTTCCCCCCTCTCCCTTGATATTCCAGGTCAGCTGGCAAATGGAGAATTATTCTTTGCTCGGTCCTAAAAAGCTCCTGTTATCACCCATCGGGGAGGGCCCCTCGGCCCAGATAAGGGAGCCACTTCTGAGCCAATGGCTAATAAAGGGAATTGCCTTTGGAATGAGCAGCTGTCAGCTTTGCCCTTGACGCTCCCTCCCTCCCCTCCGCCTCCCTTCCTGCTTTGGAGGCCCTGGCACAAGGATGAGCAGGGCTCAGTCCCTTGTAATTCCCTCCATTCCCGAGTTTTTCCTCCCTCTCAGCCCGAGCCGTGGCAGAATTTCATTACCCAACTTTGCATTTTGATGGCAGAAGTGGCAGTGCCATCTGTGGCTGTGCTTCCTCAGCTGCCCAAACCCTCCCGACGTTGCCGGGAATGCTCGAGCCGCCGCTCGCTTCCCTCTTATTGGCAAATTAAGATCCACTTCCCACTGTTGGTTTCCTCATCTAAACGCTGTGCTGGGGAAGAAATAACCCTATTACAAGTCCAGGAGATAATTTAGTCATAACACTAATCTTTGCTGCTCTGAGATGGGGTGTTATTCTGCATCTGGTGTTGTTCTCCACAGCCCCCATTCCTAATGCTGGGAAAGGCATTTCCTTATCAAACAGCTCCATTTAAGTCTAATTAGAGAGAGGCCCACAGGTGACTCAGTTAATACCCTCCCCTCTGGCAGTACCACCTTAGGCACCCCAGGACATGTGCTTGAGGAAGCCTTACTGCAGGAATAAAGCTCAGCTCCAGCAGGGAAAAAGCTGCTTTATTTGTGCTTCCTTCTGCACTAAACGCAGGCCAGGCAGCGATTTCCATGCTGGGAGCGAGCATGGATACCAGGAGGAGCAGCACTGGAGTCAGGATGGGCTTCCCAGGGAGCAAGGGATGGCTCAGGGTAATGGCACCATCATCTGCCTCCTTGGGGAGATCCAAGATCCTGGGCAGGGAGGAAAGGGAGGAATTCAGGATTTCTGGTGGCTTGGGGAGGGATTTGAAGGGCTCTTGGTGCTTTCTCAAGGTGCAAGAAGCTGGTGAGATTTAAAGGGGGGGATTTTTCTGAAAAGTTGGGGTTTAAGACTTTCAAGCCCTGGCACAGCAGCCCAGGAGGAGTCACCACCTCTGGAAGGATTTAACAGATGTGCAGATGTGGCACCTGGGGACGTGCATCAGTGGTGGGCTTGGCAGTGCTGGGATTGATGAGCTTAGAGAGCTTTTCCAACCTAAGTGATTGTATGATTCTCTTTGTTTTGCCATCCATCAATGAGGGGCTGTAAATGTCCCTCACAGAGATCTCTTACCGAGAGAGGGCACTGCAGCTTCTGGTCTTTTTTGGATGCCTTGAGGATGATGCTCATCTGGGTAGTAGGAAGGCAAAGTGACCTTTAGACAGGGAAAGCAATGCCCCCCGTGTGGTACTGCTCCTTTGGCTCTGGAAATAATTTATGTTAGTACAGTAGAAACACAGAATACCCCAGGTTGGAAAGGACCCACAAGGATCATCAGCTCCAGCTCCTGGCTCTGCTCAGGACAACCCCAGACTCACACCACGTGCCTCGGAGCATTTTCCAAACATTAGGCTCAGGAAACCCACTCTTGGACATCCAGCATTACAGGGATGCAGGTGGGAGGAAGGAGTCCATGGAATTGGGCTCCAATTACCACCCCAGCCTCCTTTTCCCACTTTTCTGGGGCTGGATCATCTTTCCCAGCCCAGTCCCATCACTCCAGTGCTCTCCTGCACCAGGGCATTCCTGCAGGCAGGTTGCAGAGGGTTTGGAAGGTGAGGGGAGTTGCCAGTTCCCTCTCTGTCCTCTTTTCCTCCCTAAAATGAGTTGAATAATGACTTCATTCGAGTGCCACAACTAGCAGGAACAAAGCTCTCGTCTGGGAATGCCACCCCCACTGGGGGCTCTAGATAAACAGGAGGCTTTATCTCCCTCAAATCCCATCTGAAATAACCAGGATTTCAATCACTTGCCTTCTGATTTCAGCTGGTGGAGGCTCATCTGCTCCCAGAGCATCCTTAGGACCAGAGGGATGTGCTCTCCAGCCACGTGCAGTTCCTGGCAGTGCCATTGTCCCATCAATATGATTAGAGAAGGCAGAGAAGAGAAGGGTTTGTTATGAGAAATGACCAAGAATGAGAGTCAGCTTTCTCGAAACTCCTGTTTTCCATCCCTGTCACAAAGCCAGGACTTGTAAGATCTGCACAAACCATTCACAGCTTTCATTTGAGTATCTCATTTGCTCGTATTGACCCAGGAGGGTTGTGGGAACTTGGTGAAATCAGTGCTTTTGTGTCAATTGATTCAGCCTCAAAGAAGCTGCAATTTCCAGCATTCCCCAGCACTCAGAGGAATCCTAAATATTGCTGCTGGGAGGGTTGGGGCGTTGGAAGTCCATTTGGATTATTCAGCAAAAGGGCTGCCTTGAGTGCAGGCAGAGGGACCGGGCACAGATCACAGAGCCCAGCCCAGACAGAGAGAGGATTCCTCCTTGGAGACACAGCCCAGGTCAGAGCAGCCTTTGCCCCCTCCAGAACTCAATTAACAAAAACCAAGAGTGAAATAAAAGGCACAAGAGTAAAACCTGACCCTGCTCACGGCATCGGGGTGTGGGTTCTCAGCAGCACAACTCAGCACAGGACCATTGCAGCGTGTCTGTGGGGAGCCAGCCTGCTTGTCCTCTGGGAATTCCAGTCCACATGCACTATTATTATGTTTTTTCAGGCCAGGCAATGCTCACAAAACCTCCTTTGGGGGCCTCAGTTGAGCTGTGAATTCTCGGACACTCTCGGCTATTCCCAGTGCTGGCAGCAGCTGCTTTGCTGCGGTGCCTGGAGCAGCCAGGGGGGACTTTGACTGCAAAGCCCCCTGGGCAGGGAGCCAGGGAGTTGAACCCAAACCCCCCAACCCCCTGGCACCCATCTGCCTGGCAAAGCCAGCCCTGGGGGCAGCGTGGCCTCAGGAGCCCAATCCCTGCTGATCCCCCGCCAGGCTCCCGCAGGATGCTCGATATTCCTTGCTCACCCGGGCTTCAAATCCCCGAGCTCTCCAAAGCAAAATGAGCCTCTCCAAGGCTCTTTTAAATCCCAAATGTTGCTCCAACCTTGTCCTTCCCAGCAGACACCACTCTGGCAAGGAGCTGTCTCCCATCCACGCTCCCTCTGCCTCCTCTCCGCTCCCGGCTACCGATCCAGGTCTCCTCTGGAGATAATTTCCCGAGGTCGGCAGATCAAGCGAAGCAATTTGGAATAAATCGTGGTCACTTCAGACTTTTGCATTAAACTCTGAACTTGGAGAGCTTCTCTGCACTGAAACTGTCGGGGCCCCTGGGGGGGTTGTGTTTATTTATATCCAAAGCTCTTCCTTGCTGTGCAAACTGAGGAGATCAGCGGGAAGGGGGAGAGGGGGGAAACAAGGAATAGGTCTGTGGCCTTTCTTTCCTTTTAAAACCCACAGGCAACTCTGAGCTGGATGACCTCAGCTCACACAAGAGGCCACGAGAAGGTCAATGCATGGTCAAATTCAGCAAAAAAGGCCCTTAAAGGGGATTTTCTGCCTCTGAAAGTCTAATCTGAGGTTTGGGAAGTGTGGGCGGAGCAGGAGGGCAAGTTTACCCTCCTTGCAGTGCAGAGAAAATGGGGACAAGCTCCAAGGACCCCAAAAAGCAGGAGATGAGGGGGGAGACACCACAAATCTCCAAATATGATCTGCTTTCAGCTTGATTTTATTATGGGGGAGTGGAGGGAGGAGTCTAAAAGTAATCATCTAGAAGTATTACATTTGAGCATCTTCGGAAAGGCATTTTTAACTCTATGTTAAAATTCTCATTTTTTGAAAAAAAAAACTCAAAAAATCACAAAATGATAGAAAGGATGGGTTGGAAGGGACATTAAAGCTCTTTTTATTCCAACCCCCTGCCAAGAGAAGGGATAAAAACCACAGTTTAGTCACCCCTTTCTCCCAATTTGCAACACCTTGGATCAGCCCAGCCCACTCAAAGTACTGGAAAGCTTTAAATATTAATGGCCAAAGGAGTTTATTTTTGCCAACTCTCACCCAAATCCCCACCAGAGCCACAGTGTCCCCTCCCACCCCGTGCTGGAGTGTCTGGCTTGAGGTGCTGATGGAATTAGAGTCCATCTCCACGACGTGCCCATCTGCTGCTGGTTCCATGACCTACATGAGGTGACAGGAGCTGTGCTGGGCTCCATCCAACTCCTGCAGCGGCCACGGCGCCCCAGCCCAAGCTGAAGGAGCACTGCCCAGCCTGGGGGATATCAAATCCTGTCATGACAGGCAAGAGAGGCCCCTTTTTGGTCCCTTTGTTGGAATTCAATCCCATCTCAGGCGGGGTTTGGCATATGTGAGTCAAAAAACTCACAGAAAATGGAAATCAAATGATGCAGGAGATTTATTCCCATTCACCTGAGTCCAGGTGTTGTTTTATTTTAGGAAAACTCCAAATCCAGTGAATTTGGTGGTGCTTGCAGCCCCTACTAAAATTTGAAGACCCACAGCTGTACTTTTCCTTCCCTGTATTCCCAACCCAGGCCTATTAGACCAGATGGAAAGTTTACCCTTCCCAATCTAGTGCTATCTCTGCATGTAAATGAAGAAATTTGAGCTTAAAACCTGTCAAGCCAACACCTTCCCCCAGGATTCAATTGACTTTGAAATTGTACTCTTCAAAAAACACCCCAACAAACAGGCAAAGATCCCAAAAGGGAAGGAATTAATAACAGCAGTGTTTTCTAATATGCACACCAAACAAATCCTTCAATCTAAATGAAATCTATATTGCATTCATTTGCTATTTTTGAGCTGCGACTGGGCTGGTTTGGCTCCACATCCATCCAAATTTCATGCTTCTCCTTTGAACCCGGCTTATCGGCAGTGGGCGCTTTCTTTATTCCCTGCCTTAGCAGAGGGTTTGCAAAACTCAAGTCAGAACAAGAGCCTGCATGCAAAGAAAGAAATTAGTTCTCCTGTGTCCTTGGTCCCCTGCACGTGTGCTTTGGGCAGGATGCTCTGGGATGGCCAGGATTTGGGTATCACCAAACCTGCCAAAATCCCACTCTGATCAACAGACCACGGGGAGAAGGCTCGGTTTTAGGTGTTTGGAAGATTATCAGACAAACATAATCTGCCAGACACGTGAATTCTGAGGATTTATTCCCATATCTGTGAAATCTGCATCTTTGACAACAGGTTGTGGTGAATTTGGGGTGTTTAATCTCTCTGCACACTGAGCTTGATCCTGCATTCCCTCGGGATAAGCTGCCCACAGCACTCTTCTTTTAAAGGATGTTTATTTTTACCTCTTTCAGAGCAAAAAAGGAAGGTGGTTCCTACTCAAAATAGCTTTTGGTACCTCTGTGGGCAATGCGGGATATCTGCACACACTGAAACCCTTCACACATCACAAGTTTATCAGTGAGGGAATTAGGAAGAGGATTCCTGTCCCATTCAGCTCTTGTGGGACACCTTTTGCACCAGGCACAGCTTTGCTGCATTTAACAAACCAGACCTGGGATGTTTTGTTGCCTTCCCTTTGCTGCCATGAAATGCAGCACTTTGGATCAGAGATTTGGAGATGTGGCTCCAAAGAGCACCCAAAGGTCATTGTTTTCTGGTGATCCCTGGTGGTATTTGGAACAGGTTCCCCAGAGAAGCTGTGGCTGCCCCATCCCTGGAAATGTCCAAGGCCAGCTTGGATGGAGCTGGGAGCAACCTGGGCTAGGGGAAGGTGTCCCTGCCCATGATGGGGGGTGCAGTGGGGTGATCTTTAAGGTCCCTTCCCACCCAAATGATTCCATGATTCTCTAATTTCTGGGAGTGCTTGACGGTGTTTGCAGCATCCCTGTGGCAGCGAAACTTCCCCAACACACGCAGGACCTTCAAGAGAATCACCAGATTTTGTCTGAAAATGCCCAGACCGGTTCCCAAATTCAGTGGGAAGCCAGCAGGGAGGCAGATACCCTGCAACCCCCTGCTGGGCCAGAGGAGCAGAGCCCAGAGCTGAGAATCCTTCCTTAGCTTCCTTAGCTTAGGTGGCTGGAGGGGCTCTGGCACCGCCGTGTCCTGGGGACACGATTAGGAAGCCAAGGCTGAGCAGAGGAGCAGATGGGCAGCAGTTGTTTTGCTGGCTGCCTGCACCTGCCAAACGAGGCTCCTTCCCGAGCCACAGCGCTTTCCAAGTGCTCTTGAAAGCAGAAGGAGCTGGCAGAGCCGCTGCTGCCTCCCCCCCGCCAACGTGACGGGCACAGATTTGGGGAGCTGCCCCGGGGAACATCACTGGAACTGTGTTTGTTCATTGGAGAGGCTGGATGCTGGAGGGAAAGGATTTAAGGTGTGGAAGAAGAGGTGCCTTGAAGACCTGAATGTTAAAAACATCTCACATAATGGTGTCAGGGCACAGAGGGCAATTCCCATCCCTGTATCCAAACCTCCTCTCATTTGCAGCAGGAGGAATTTGGTACTTCTAGCTCTATTCTTTGCTCATCCCAGAGGTCTGGGCTTCCCCATCCTATAAAAAACCAAGACCCCAAACCGTCAGAGAATCCCAGAATGTGCTGAGCTGGAAGGCACCCACAAGGATCATCCAGTCCAACCCTCAGCCCTGCCCAGGACCATCCCCAAGAGTCACCCCCGGTGCCCCAGAGCATCATCCAAACCCTCCTGGAGCTCTGGCAGCCTTGGGGCTTTGCCCACTGCCCTGGGGAGCCTGGTCAGTGCCCACCACCCTCTGGGAGAAAAGCCTTTTCCTGAGATCCAACCTAACCTTGCACTGGCACAACTCCAGCCATTCCCTGAGTCCTGGAATGCTCTGCACCGAGGAGGGATCAGTGCCTGCCCCTCTTGTTCCCCTCCCAAGGAAGCTGGAACTGCACTGGTTACTCCTGCAGATATTCCCATGCAAGCCCTGGCCCTGCTGAAGCCAGGTTTGTTATCAGCTTAATAGGGCCAAGACTTCAATTCATCCTCACAATAAACCAGAGAAATGTTGTTGCTCTTGCATTTTCTAATCTAATCATTTTTCCCCTCCTCGAGGAGCTCTGAGATAGTCCCAGGGCCCAGCACGTGGAATTACAGATACTGCCAGTGCCCATTAACTGTACAAATCCTTGCATTGATAAGTGAGGGAGAGATTTATGTCTTGAAATGAGAAATACCATCCCCAACAACAACACTGAGCCCGTGGATCAATCCAAATTGGAGTCTGAAGAAGTAAGCGAGGCAATTGGCACTAATTGTTGTCTCTGGCATTTTAGCAGAGCTGCCAGGAATGCTGGGCCAGAGGGATGGAGCTTCTCCCTTGCCCTCCGGGAATTCTGGCCACGGCTGAGCCATTTTGGCAAGTTATTGGGGAATATTTGCGGAGTTTCCTCGGTGGCACATTCTGGCACCTTGAAGGAGATGAATCAAAAATCTCCTCTCAGGGCTAAATGTGCTTTAAAACTAACCTCTCTTTGCATACCAATTGGCTAATAAGCCCCAAACTGGATTTTCTCAGATTAATTCCCATACACTTAATTTACTTGCTGCTTCTTAGCCAGCTTTTTCTCTCCCCAGGCAGGGACTGGAAGCCACGGGCAAGATTTCTCTAAATGTGACCTCTCCTGGGGGTCATCATCCTGTCACATCTTTCCTGACACCCAAAAAGTCAAGACCCTGAGGGCCTGAGTCTAATGTTCAACCTAAATGCCCACCATATGTTTTTAAAGGAGCTTTGCTGCTTCTCTTTGCAGCTGTATCCCAGACCCCAGTTGTCGGGATGCTCCCGGGTAAACTGCACAAGCTGGCAGGGCTTGGGGATGTCTTGTAGTCTGAGCTCTTGTTCCCAAACCATCAAATCCATCTAAACTCCTCCTGACAGCTGCTTGTCCAAACTATTCTGGTACCTCCCCAGGTAACCATTTCCTCAGCAAAGCTGGTCCTTTCTGCCTGATGTGCCCTGGAGGAATTTATAAGACATCACTAAAACTTTGTAGGTGTTTAATCTTCATTAGGAAGGATTCTGAACCACTGAGTGAGGAATGGTTGGGTCTCAAAATTAGTCTCAGGAGGTTTCAGATGTTCTACAAAGCGCTGTGGCCCCCAGGCATGTGGTGAGGGCAAAAGTAAGGGCCAAAGCTCATCCTTTTGTCTTTGTTGGGAAGGAAACTCATATTTAGGTCTACAAGCTGCAGAACAAAAAGTTCTGGAAAGATCTATTTTGTTCTTAAACGCTCAGAAAGGAAATTAACCCAGTCTTGCATCCTCTGCTTGGTGTCACCCGGCACTGGGGCCTTTCCCAGGAAGAAACAAGGAGCTGACCAAGCACCCCTTTGCCATTCAACCCAAACTAATTACAAAATCCTCCAAATTCCCTGGAGATTTCCAAGTGACCCAGGAGGATGAAAAGAATCCTCTGGAGCAAACAAGGAGGACTCACTCTCTCCTTCACCTTTAGCTGGTCAAGTTTGTTCTGTTTTGCAAAACCAAAGCTTCTTTGCCCCAGAATGAATGGCAATCGTCTCTCTGGAGGCTGGAAGGGCTCCAGAGAAGCTGCTGCCACGAGCAAAGCTTTGGGAGCTGCCTCACGTGGGATGAGGTTGAGGGCAGTGAGCAGGGAGAGCCCCCAGCAGGACATTGCTCACTGCTGCTCGGGGCTGTGGCTATAAATAAAGACCAGGATCTCAGAGAAATGAAACAGGAGGAATGACTTGGTTTGTTCTGCCTCATCAGTGAGACAGGACAGCTTTGAAGAGGCACAAGAACAATGCAGAAAACAACAAGCCTAGAAGTGAAGGCTGAGCTCAAAGCAGGCCTGCCACGTTGGCTCCCGGGGGCACCACGATCTGCTGGTACTTCCTTTTCCACCTGAGCCCATCATGGCATTTGGACCTGTGCAAAATAGTCCTAAAAAACTGCTTTTTGCACAAATGTTCTCTTTTCTGCCCATTTCCAAGGAGAGCTGCTGGGCTTGAGCATGAAATGCAATGAAAGATGAGGCTGCAAGGAAAGAATGAGACCTGTCAGAGACGTTGTGGCCTCTCGGGGTCCTTGCCAGGCTTTTCCCTCTCCTGGAAGTGTGTTCGTGGTGTGGGCATTTCCAGAGGGCACAGGGCTCGGATAGGGCTGGACCAGGATGGGTTTCAGCAGCCTCTCCCAGCCCACCATTAATCACATGGAATGGGAAGATATCCAGGGTTTCTAGTGGCACACTGTTAAATCCCAGGAGCTGCCACAGAGTTTCCCACTCCCTCCAGGACAGCCTAATGCCTTTCATGGTGGAGACATCAGTTATTAGACAGACTTTTAAAGGGGTTTCTGAGGGAAGGTCTGAGGGTTTCATTTTCAAGGGATTTCTAAGGAAAGGTCTTTATGATGGGAGTGATAACAGGACACTCTCCCTTCTTGTCACACAAGGACTGTGCCCCCCTTTTCCTCAGCTCTGCCCTTCCCCTGCATTCATTTCTGGATGGTCCCCATTCCCTCCTGCTGCCACAGCCCCTGATCATAGAATCACAGAGCCATTTACAATGGAAAAGACCTTTAAGGACACTGAGTCCAACCATCCCCCAGCACTGCCAAGGCCACCACTAACCCATATCCCCAAGGGCCACATCCCCATGACTTTTAAAACTCTTCAGGGGTGGGGACATCCCTGTGATGCTGCTGGATATTGGGCAGCTTCCAAAGCCCTTGTCCTGCTGCTGCTGAAGCCATTAAAGATCCCACCAAGCCTGGCATGGATTGCTACCACCCTTCAGCAACCTTGGTAAGCAAAAAAAGCAGCCAAAATTATCCAAAGGGCTGATGTTTGAGCATTTCCCTCCAAAAAGAAAGCCCTCACCCCTGCTCTCCTCATTCAGGGAGCTGTTGCTACATTTTTGGGGAGCTTTGAATGTGTTATTTGTAAATTCTTATGCCTTTCTGGTGAAAAGTACATTATCTTTTCTTATCACAAGGTGAAGGTTTTTTTTCTCCTATAATAGAAGCTGAAAGTGTCTCATATTTTGTTGTATTAACTGGACCACAGGGAGAGGAGAAAGGACATTTAATGTTCCAGGTAAATGTCCAAGAAAAATCAAAAGAGTCCAATAAAAGGAAATTCAAACAGCTCAGCTTGTGTCTCTCTGCTGTAAATGAGGAGGTTCAGCAAAGGTGAAGCCACTTATTTTGTTCCTCTTTTTAAAAATAACTGTCTCAATCCAAGCAAAGCAGCCCAAGGAATCCTTAACTGTTGGGTGCTGTTGGTAACAAACCCATATTGTGGGTCATTGCTGGGGGCAGAAAGCAAAGGTCTTCGAGGAAAGGGCTGCGCCCTTTAACTTTTTCTGCCATAATTCTGCCTGGTTTGGTTAATTCTGGGGGGCAGTGGATTAATTTAGAGCTGCTGCTGAGCCAACGTTCATCACTGGGGAACACACCCTGCTACCAGGCAAAAATAGGGCCACGAGTTAGGAATGAAAGAGCTGGAGGTTCTGTAACTGGGCCTTGGGCAGGAGCTGGAGGCAGAGAGGAGGTGTTAGACCAGCCTGGGGAGACATCCCCACTCTGCAGACATCAGAGTGGAACACTTGGGTTCTGTGCAGTGCCCAGGGCCAGGCTGGCACCTCCTCACCACAGCCCCCTCCTCAAACAGGAGCTGTCACACCTGCCTGCTGCCTCCATGGGACACTGCCTGCCTTCTCCCAGCAGGAAATCCTCTCCCAGCTCCTTTCTCACCTCTCTGTGCGTGGTTTGGGTTTTTCCCCCCATTCTCCCTGGGATTTTAAGAGATAACAAACAGACGTGAGTGGGAAATCAGGACCTGCCTTCCCAATGTATTCCAAACGTGGTGTCTCAAGCACTGAAGACACTGGGCACCTGTCACAGGCACCTTCAGCCTCAGCTCTAAATGTCCCAAAACCCCATGTGGACGTGGCTCTCATGTAGTGGAAGATGCCCTTACTTCTGGCAGGGGAGTTGGAGTAAATGATCCTCCAAGGTCGCTTCCAAACTATCCCTGGATTCCACAATAACCTTCAAGACCAAGTGCTGTCCCGTGCTTTGCACATGCCTCAGGTTTAGGGCTTTGTGCTAAGGGGGGATCACAGAATCACAGAATCTGCTGAGCTGGAAGAGACACACAAGGACCATCCAGTCCGACTCTCAGCCCTCCACAGCACCATCCCCAAGAGTCACCCCCTGTGCCCCAGAGCATCATCCAAACCCTCCTGGAGCTCTGGCAGCCTTGGGGCTGTGCCCACTGCCCTGGGGAGCCTGGTCAGTGCCCACCACCCTCTGGGGGAAGAGCCTTTTCCTGAGATCCAACCTAACCTTGCACTGACACAACTCCAGCCATTCCCTGGGTGCTGTCCCTGGTCCCCCCAGAGCAGAGACAAGTGCCTGCCCCTCCTCTGCCCCTCCTGAGGAAGATGGACCTGCCCTGAGGTCTCCCATCAGCCTCCTCGTCTCCAGGCTGAACAGACCAAAAGATGATCATGCTGCTGAATTTCTCCCTTTGGAATTGTATTAAGTATTTTGGATCTGACATACTCTACGGCCTCTCCATCACTGGCAGATGGACACACACTATATTCCTGGCATGCAGATGCCAGTGGTGTTGGGAATGCCTCCACAGGCATTTCTCCTCATCTTCCAAAGGCCCTTCTCTTCCCATATACATTCATAAAGCAAGATGAAAATAGTTTTATGATGTATTAGACCCCATGAATAATGTACTTGCAAAATGCCTCGGTGCAACCAAGCATGTTCCATCCCATCAACGTGATAAATGCAGGTACAGTTGTTTTAATTGTCGAGATCATGTTAGAGTGAAAACACATCTGTGCTTAGCCTGGGGGAACATTAATGTTGCCCTGTTCTTGACAAACCAGTCCATTCCCACAGCACCACTGCGCTGCCTTCGGAGCTGGGAGCGGGCTGGGTGCAGCAAAGGGCAAAGGCAGTGTGGCTGTTCCAGGGAAACTGGGAGCTGGGCTCTGCCTCATGCCCAGCCCACCCATTTCCTGGTGATCCCAAAGCTCAGGGAAATGCTCAGACCTGGTGGAAAGAGATGCACAGAGTGTAGGGTTTGTCTAGAAATATGGTTTGAGGGACGTTCATCCCATTCTTCGTCACGCCCAAGGTCACACACAGCGCTTGGCTCTCCCCATTCCAGCTGGAGCAGCACAAGCTCCTCTCCATCCCTGCCCCCCATCCTGGCTGAGCTTGGGGAGGGCTCTGAGCCACCTGGGCTAGTGGAAGGTGTCCCTGCCCATGTCAGGGGGTGGAATGAGGCGGTCCTTAATGTCCCTTCCAACCCAGACCATGCTGGGACTCTGGGGCTCTAAGATGTGGTGGCATCAACCCTGGAGTTTGGCCCCCCATACCCCTCAGGGCCAGGCTGTGGCAGCTCTGCCTGCCAGGGCCCTCTGCTTTGGCTTTTGGGCCGAAACAGGGCTCAGGCCAGAGACAGGAGTAAAATATCTCTGTAATAAACTGAAACATTTGGCTCTTTGAGCTGATGCCAGCTTTTATAACAATTTCCATCTTAAGCTGGCTCAATACATATTTAATGAAATCTTCTATAAAACCTTTAACAGCCCTCAATTCATTTCAAGTGGTAAATGAGTCAGCAGTTTGAAATGATGAGCAGGATTCAGACTCAACTGTCGTTACTTAAGGAGAAGAAGTGATTCTTTTTTAATGCTTTTCCTCCTAAATAACATTTCCTTTTCTTTTTTTTCTTTTTCCCTCCTTTTTTCTCTTGTTGCTGTGATGCTCAGCAGAGGTGAGGGCAGGCCCAGAGGCACAAATGCCCCAAGCCTGGCACCATCCCTCTGGCCCCTGCAGACAGAGCTCCCCAGCCCAGACGGAGGGATCTGTCTGTCCTCTTGTAGCTGGGTCAGCTTCAAACATGATTCCCCTCTCCCTGCCTCAGTTTCCCCATTTCCATTGTTCTACCAACCTCTTCCCAGATGTTTTCTGATCTCTGCTCTGGGGGGACCAGGGACAGCACCCAGGGAATGGCTGGAGCTGTGTCAGGGCAGGGTCAGGGTGGATCTCAGGAAAAGGCTCTTCCCCCAGAGGGTGGTGGGCACTGCCCAGGCTCCCCAGGGCAGTGGGCACAGCCCCAAGGCTGCCAGAGCTCCAGGAGCGTTTGGACAAAGCTCTCAGGACAGAGTGGGATTGTTGGGGTGTTGTGCAGGGGCAGGGATTGCACTCACCAACCCAAGATATTGTGTGATTCTGTGCTGGGGCTCATGGAGAGCCTTGGCAGAGCAGTGTGTGGATGCCTGCACACCCTGCTCAGCACCAAAGCTCCTCTCTGGCCCACAGACCTTGGGGTGCTCTGGGCCAAGGGCTGCTGCTGCAGCCACAACAGGACACTGAGGAAGACATGGGAGCATCTCCTCAAACCCACACCAGACCCTACTCCTGCTCGTCTTGCTTACCTAAGACCCGCACATCATCTTGTCACTGTGAAGCTCCAGACATTTCCACAGCATTCCCTTTCCAATTCCATCGAGTAGGAGTAACTCTGGCCCTCCTAACTCCTGCTGAAACCTTCTGCCTAGGCAGACTCCAAGATCTTTGTCCAACAGGCATTCCCAGGAGAGATCACATTTTCAACTGATAGCAGTTTTGAAAGAGTTTTGTTATTCTGGAGCTCCTGAGCTAACTCACTTCTCCTAAATATATATTTACATATTGCTGATGTTTTATTTGATCACAAGGGAGGAAGCAGGTCTGTCACTGCTGGGATTGTGCCCAATGCTCTCCCACCTCACCCTGTGACTGAGCACTGCCTTCCAGAACATACCCAGGCTGCAGATAAAGAGCAGAGATATGCAAACCCCTGTTTTAAAGAGGTTAAGATAATGTGTCTTACTGATTCCTCATTTGCCACCCTACTCATGGAAGAGCAACTGCAACAGTTCCCCTTTCCACACCTTGCAGGGACAGACCGTGGCAAGAAGGTCACCAGCACCATACTGGGAGCTGCTCCTCAGTGAGCTTCTCATCACAAACCAAACTCGAGAGTGAGCAAGAACTGAACCACCCAACGACCCTTTTTGGCTCTTGTAAACCACATCCAAACTTCCCTGGTCCCGCTCAGCACTCCTGCTGCTGGTGCTCTGTTGAGGGATCCAACCAGTAACTCACGAGTGGAAAGGCAGGATTAGCTTTTCTCTCTGGAGGACTCTTGAATGACAGGCTTTGAGTCTTCACTGATAGCAATCCTCCAACAACTCAGGGAAGAGCCTTTGAGTTTGACATTTTTATAAACATCGACCTTTTTATCCCCAGTGTTTGTTGGTTGAGGAAATCCCTTCTAGTTCTTACGCATGTATAACATATAAAACAATTGAATTAATACCATATGGGAGTAGAGGGGTGAAAAATCACGTCTATAGCCAAAATACTTCAGTAAAATTGTACAGCTGAGGTTTGACTGCCTGTAGTGACTTTGTATTTTGTTTAAACATTGGTGTTAATACTTCATATAGATTATGTGCAGCACAGATTACAACAGTATGTGCTGTGTGTTGTACAATTTATGAACTATTAAACTTAATTCTTATGTTTTGAGGTTGTGAGTTATAACTAAACAGAATCTGAACTGCCAGCAAATGAAGGTTTTTTTAGATTTTTTTCTAGATTAAACTGTTTTGTGGGGCTGGGGGCAGATGGACCCAAAGCCAAATACTTGCACAAACCCTCAGTGTGCTGAGAGCTCAGGCTTTGTAAATTTAAATATCTTTTATGTTCTCCACATGTATAAGCTCTACTGGTGAAGTTCCAAAACACAGGTCATCTGGCTGGTTTTATGCTGTATGTGAGAGGAGGACTCCAGCAACTGAGGAAGGCAGAGGAGCAACACTTCTGCTCCCTCTGAACTCCAGGGATGCTGTAGGAAGGGCTGATGGTTGCACAACACCGAGCAGTGTCAGTCCATAAAATCCACAGGTAGCACAGCAGTGCTGATTGCTAGTCTGAACTGCCCTCAAAAACTGAGTTGAAGCTTCTTGACTGTTTTTTTGCTTATCTTGCTCAAGGAGACACTAATGTTGTTGTGGACATGGAGCTCAAGGCAGGCCCAGAGTAATGCTCAGCCCGCTCCTCTCTGGGATCTGCCACTGCTGCTGGACCTGAGCTGTGAGTACAAAGCCCCTTTGCCGTGTCTGTGTGTGAGCCAACACTGGCACAGGCAGGTGGGAAAAATAGAAAGGTAAAAGCTGTTCAAGTAATTGGGGGAGGGAAGAATCATGGAATCATTAAGGCTGGAAAAGGCCCTCTTAAGATCATTGAGTCCAACTGCTCCCTCAGCCACCACTAAACCATGTCCCCAAGTGCCACAGATACAGTTTTTTGAACACTTCCACCACCACTGCCCCAGACAAGCCTGTTCCACTGCCTGACCACCCTTTCAGTGAACACATTTTTCCTGATACCCAACCTGAACCTCCACTGGTGCCACTGGAGGGCATTGCCTTGTCCTGTCCCTTGTTACATGGGAGAAGAGACTGACACCCACCTCAGTACAACCTCCTCTCATGCAGTTGCACAAAGTGATAAGGTGCCCTCTGAGCCTCCTTTTCTCCAGACTGAACAACCCCAGTTTCCTCAGCTGCTCCACATGAGATTTGTGCTCCAGGGATATCTTAGGAAAGATGAACTTACTAATACTGGTTTTCCTTGGTTCCTTATGTACTCAGTGGAGACTCTCACACGTAACCTGAAACTCAGATAAAGTGTCCTCTTGTAACTTAAAAATACTGTCTTTGTGGGTACTGGGCTCTCTCCCTTAGTGGCAACAGCCTTTTGTGATAAGCAGGTCCTAGTCAGAGATGCTGGGGTACAACTGGCTTTAGAAACAGACTTTTTCCCTCACCTCATTTCTCATACATAAATACTACCTGCTTCTACACTGCCCCAAAGCTTTGCAGGGAAACACCTTCAAATGCTTTAGTTTGTGGCCAGTATGAGCCATTCTGTCAGTCACCACTTTGCACAGAGTGCCAGGGACAGCTGGCAGAGGGTCCCCACTGAAGGTGCTCCAGTGACACTGGAAAACCACATGGACTCTCAAGAATGAATGATACGTCTCACTCCCATGCCTGGAGTTTACACAGGAGCATTCAAGCAAACAGCTTTATCAGGGAGGAAGGAGAAATCCAAATAAAGAGCAAACCTCGAAGTCCTGAAGAGCTGACAGGTGAGACTACTGCCCTCTGTGTGTGCTGGCAAGGGGGTGAACACCCCCCAGCTGCAGGCAGCTCCTGAGGTAGCCAGTCCCTACCCATCCTTAGAGCCCTCATCCATCATCAGGGCTCAGAAAAACCACCAAGTCTTGGCCAGATCCTCATATCCCTCATGGACACTCAGCATCTGGGGCTCTATCCAGCAGCTGAATCACCAGCAGGGCCTTTGTAAATTACACTTTTCAATAAATTCTACTTTACTCTGACACGTTTTACTGTGTGCAAGGTTTACTTGGGAGATGAAACAAAAGTTAATTACACCAGCCAATAGGTCAGGGAAATGGATGGGTTTGCTCTCCCTGCAGCTGGGCTGTCACTGTGTGGCAGCAGGATCACCACATCCTACGGGAAGGACACAGGATATGTTAGGAAGGCACATTCGAGCCATCAGCCTGACACTTCTTTATTACAGTGTATTTATTTTTTATCATGTGCTTTGACAGGAGTCTCATAAAGTGTTATGCTCCTTCTGTAAGGTCAAAGTCTTGTGACCTTCCGTGATTGTAGAGAGAAGGAACATAATTTTGGAGGGCATGTTTATTATTTCTGTAAACAGTCTGTTTTTCATGCCAAGTGAACAGTTTTTCTGTATGTACTTAGATGACAGCTCAATTTTACTGGCTCACTTTCCTGACCAAGTCTTGCCTGCCAAATGTTTTTGATCATACTCTGGCAAACAAAACAATATTAATAGGAGAGCTGAGCAAATAATCACCAGAAAACTGCTGGGTTTTTTTAAATCTCTTTATTGCTTCCATAATATCCCTGAATCAAATGCAGTTTCCTCGCGTTCGATTACAATTTTAAAGCCCGCTATTTCTTTTATTAAAACCGAAATTACTCTGTGGAATCAGAGAAGCCATTTCCAAAACAGTTAGCTGTGACTAAGTGGGTCCACCACACTGTGTTGCTTATATCCCCAAAGACTCAAGTGTCCACGCTGTCCCAGATGACTGCAGAGTTCAGTCAGTTCAGCCTCTGGACCGACAGCCCCCACATCTGTTTTTACTGGCACAGAAGTTCATGGATAGTAGACAAGACCACAGCCAAACCAAATTTGTTTTAAAATCTGAATGCTCCACATTTGCAATATATACTGATTTCTGATAAATCATCAAATCCCAGAACGGTTTGGGTTGGAAGGGACCCTAAAGCTCATCTCGTTCCAACCCCCTGCCCTGGGCAGGGATACTTTGCACTAGACCAGGCACACTGAAGTAACTTCCTTTCCCTTCCCATGGTGAAGATGAGTTCCAGACACACCTTTCTGAGCCTCCTGCATCCATACATGATGTGATGCTCTGAGTGCTCCAAGGCTTTGTTCTCTGGGCCATAAAAACTCTGGCAGTGCCCTGCAGACACTGTGAGCTTGAAGCAAACTGACCCTCCACCCTTCAACTTCAATGTTTTTCTTTAGTAGCACTGAGCTCATAAAATCCCCCCCTGATGCCCCACTATCATGTCAAGGAAGGCAGAACTGTGGTATGTGCTGCTTGTAGAAGCTTCTGGAAACCTCACAGCTGAACACACACAAGTGTTATGATACCATGACAGCCCCGAGGGCACTGAGCTCCAACATGCCATGCTTGGCTCCTGTTCCTACACAGCCATCAGTGTAAGAGGGATGAAGGCTCCACAAACACTCCATTTCCTCTTCTAGGGATTGGATTTATTCAGGGACTTGGATGGGACTTCACAAAATTCCCAACCAAACATATCATACAAATCACCAGCTGGAACAGCCCTGCTGCTCAGACTGCCTGTGATGCACCTCTAGCAACATTTCCACACTACCAAGAGCTGTCCCTTCCCCCTGGACACCCAGCTGCAGGTGTACCAATAAATTCCTACAAACACCTGCACTTCTCTTTGTCAGAGTGTAACTCACCCTGAGGTCTCTGTGGGTTTTCTTCAGTGCCTTATTGGTCAGAACCCCCAAGACTTCAGTTCTGTAGCTCAGCCTTCCTGATGTTCTCCCTGCAGCAATCTTGTGGCAGGTGGTGTTGTTCTGGCAACCAGAAGATTCACTCTGCCTCACTCTGCTCCTTGGCAATTCCAGATGTTTTGTTAAAAACTAATTCACATTTCTTTGTCCTTGTTCTTTCTTTCTTTCCCAACAATTAAAAAACTCCTCAAAAATAAACCTCACTGCTTCAGTTTCTCCTCTTTCAGCATCTCCTTGAGGAAGGTGCTGTTCCAGTCTGCTGAACGGATGGAAAAAAACCTGCTATTTAGTCAATAATTGTTTCTAATCTGAGATAGAGATAATACCCATTCTGGCAGTAAAACAGCTGCCTTAATGCACACCCAGGGCCTTAGCAGCTCTTGAGTTTAGGAAACTGAACAAATTTTGTACAATATGATTCTGAATTTTCACTGAGCATTAGAGGGAACCTGGCATTAATTACCTCTAGGTCAGAAAAACTAGTCCAATCTAATGCAGAAGTCACTGAAAACCCCTTTCAACTGATGAAAAATAAAAAGCTGTAGACTGATACGCTTCAACCATGGGAAAAATTACCACTGGAATCACAACCAGAATGAACTATGTCTGACTTAAGACATTTGTACTAATGCTCAAGGCTGACTGGTAAGAGTGTATGGTTTAAATTAGTTCCCTGCAAACTTAGAGTTGCCATGTCATCCCAGTAAAATCTCCTTTCCTCCACTGTGCCTCATATTAATTTGCAGCTGTAGAGCTGCAAGTAACTTCAGCCATCACGGGCTTTATAAAGTGGAAAATATTTAAGCATTTGTTTTTGAAAGCCAAACAGTTACACACAGGTGAGTGATGAAAGCAGATTCATCTACTGCAATATTGTGTTTAACATCTTTCTGAAAGAACACACACCACTCACAGAGGGGAGAGGAGGGTCTCAAAATTCCTAAATTCCCCCATCTGGGAAAGAATTCACCATAGCCAAAGCTGCAGATTTTGGTTACCAAATTTTTAATCATTATTTTAAAGTACAGCCACTCAGATCTTTCCCCATTAATCTATCACCTGTGCTGTTGTAAAATGGGGGGTTATTATTAGCTCCTAATTATTAAAAATTATTTAATGACAAGTGTGGGGAAGGTAAACTACAGAAACATCTACCCTTTTGTGATAACAAACCCACTTGGAACAACTTCTCACTTGACTTAGCAGGCTATCAGAGCTGTAAAGACCAAAGCACAGTTTTAAGGTCTTGAAATTAAATGTGAAGCATATAATAACCAAAAAGGAGACTAAAAGGAAGCGAAACACAAAGGCCCATAAAAAAAAAAGCCAATTAAAAAAAAAAAAAAGTAGTAAAAATAACATTCTACACAAGGAGAAGACTAGTAAACATGACAGAGATACAGTAGCGTAATTTCAGGAGAAATAGGAACTGAACCCACACAAACCCCAGTGAAAGGACATGAAATGGCCACCACAGGAAGCAGAATTGCATCTGCTGAACTTGTCCTGCTCTGAAACTACAGTGAGGGTTTCCATCCTCACACTGCTCTATGACCAACACACTGCCCAGGCTTAATCTCTTGGAAACCTGTGGCAGTAAGCACCATTCATTTTTCCCAGGAAAAGGTGAAAGAATTCCAGCAGAATACCCAGTATGGAGAAGATCCATTTGCTTGCATGGAGGAACTTTTCTCCACACCCACCACAGCTTTGCCACATTCCTCTGAGGACGTGTCCAGCCCCAGGAGCAGCCTCTCCAGCTATTTTCTCTGGCTGTTGGCATTGTTTCATTGCATCTGCTGATTATCCCTTGGAATCCTCTGTTGCCTTCCCATCATGCTGATGTTCATGGCAAACAAGAGAGATATTGTACAACGCACGATGTGCCTGCGTAAACAGTGCAAATGAAAGGCTCCCAGTGAAAACCTGGATCATCTTTGTAAGGGCTGTGTTTACACTGGAAGGGAGCACTGCTATCCCCAGGGGCCAAGTGGGGTGGCAGGAAACTAAAAGAGGAATAAAGCATTCAGCTCATAGAATCATGGAATCACAGAAGGAAGGGACCTTAAAGCTCATCCTGTTCCACCCCCTGCCATGGACAGGGACACCTTCCACTCGCCCAGGTTGCTCCAAGTCCTGTCCAACCTGGCCTTGGACACTTCCAGGGATGGGGCAGCCACAGCTTCTCTGGGCAACCCATGCCAGGGCCTCACCATCCTCAAAGGGAACAATTTCTTCCTAATATCTAATCTAAACCTACTCTCTCAGTTTAAAACCATTCCCCCTTCTCCTGTCACTGTCTGCCCGTATAAAAAAATCCCTCTACCTTTTAAAGCACTGCAAAGTCCAGTGCTTGTGCACAGGAGGTAAGGACTATGAAGAATCTGGATGCAAAATCGAAGGCAAGAGCTTAAAGGATTCATACCTTACTTTACAGATTATCCCCATACAGTTATTCTGCTTGCTTGCGATGGGGAAATGCTCTCCGAAAACCTGGCTCCAGAGCACACTTTGTGCTGGTCCAACATCACCCTAAAAACACCACCACGCTGCACAGGTGGGATTTCCAAGCTACGTGGGAACTACCGAGTGGAAGGCAGGAACATCGGAGATGAAACCCATCCTGTCCCTCCGCCCCCAGCCGTCCAAGGGATATAGAAAGAGGGCAGAACCTTAAAAGAACCAAGTGTTTCCGAGCTGGGAGAGGAGCACCTGCATGGTGTTCCTTTGCCACACGGTGGCATGTGCTGATGGAAAATGAGCTCCAGTGAGGAAAGGTCTGTAGGGTCTGAACAGACCAGAGGGCGGCAGGTTCAGCTTCCCCAGAGTTATTCCTTTGTATCAGGTTCCAACTCGGCCCTACAGCACTAGACAGTCTCATCACCGAACCCGAACTCACACTTCTTTCCTGGGGAAAAAAAAAAGTCTCCTTTTCATCCCTTACTGAGCTGCTCTCACTAAGAAAAAGTCCTTTTTCTGGCTGTACCTGAGAGTCTGAACCTCACGGTCAATCTCACTGAGTTTTCTGCTGGTCCTGGTTCATTCTCTGAACTAGAAAAAAAAAATCATATAATTCAAAATACAACGTCTCTGAGCATTCCAAGAAGGTGGATTTCTCTGTGCCACAGTTCTGAGGGGTTGTCCATGCTCAGCCTGCTGAGACATGGTGACAAGTACAGGCACAAGTGTTTGTGCAGCTGCACCATGAGCCAGACCAAGGACACAGCGTGGTGAAAACCTCATATTTTTCCTTATTCCAGACAAAAAAAGAGCAAAGCCAGCATTTATTTTCATGCCTCTGTGGTTGTATCTTTACAACCAAACAAAGAGAGCTTTGTGCTTTCTTCTATAAATTTTATAAATTCTTTCTGAAGCACGCAAAGGATTGTTTATGCATGTAATTATGTAACGATAAACACAAATTTTGGGAACAGATCACATGGTGTGATCACAGCCTGTGCTCAGCATTCCAGCCCTGAGTCAGCCAAACCCTGAACACATGAGAATGATAATTGATGGCAAAGGCACAAATCACACTCGAAGGGACTGAGCACTTAATATGTATACTGTGGTTCCTTTAAAAAACGAAACTTGTGAATTTTAGTAACAGTTTCTGACAGGCAGACACGGGGAGGGAAACCCCATTCAAGTCTTTTAGAAGGAGACAAAGGGAAGAGTCACACAGCCATTTTTTTGTTGTTGTTTAGAAATGAGTATTATTGTAGGAATGTGGTTTGCTACTGTAGCCAAACCCCAAGACATATTTAAGACACTTCAGTACTAACAGGACTGACACATTTTAAGAAGGAAACTCTGTCTCTTATGCTGACAGCTCTTTCAGCTCAGCAGAAGGCAGCGACAGAATTCTTTTCATAATTTCCAAGTTCCCAAATCTATCTTTACTTTTAAAAAAAATAACTTAGAAGTATGTAGACCCTGCTAGTGTTTATGTAATTGATATGATGCACTAGAGGCACAAATTCTAGGTGCTAATGTACTAATGTGGCTACTGAGAGAGACACAGAGCATTGCCAAAAATCTGCGAGTACCTTGAAAACCACAACTTAACTTCCCAAGTGTGTTACCAGGACACTCACTCCAAGAACATCCTGGTGACCCCCCGACAGATGTTTCAGCCCAGCACTCTAAATGCACCACTAAAGTTTATGGCTCTCACTGCTCCTTTAATCAGAGACTGTGTAATCAACTCCAGTATTAAAATAAACCATTACAAACCCATTCCCTTCTGCATCCAAGACCTAAATACCTTTTATGCCTGTCAAAAAACTTGAGCTAAGCCTCTCAAAGCCATGTCTGGCATCTCCTCAGCAGAACCCTTGGTAAGATGTAAGACACCCACAGCACCTTCCACCTGCAGGCACCATCTACCTGGAAAACATTTGGGTATTTTCAACTGAATTCCCAGCCTTTAACCACTAAGGATGATTACCCTAAAAACATTAGGCTGTGCCAGTAAAATGGCATAAAAATATTCACACACCCCCCTATATACAGACAGAGACAGACACACACACAGACACACGCACATGCATGCACCTCGCTCCCTGCTCTCCCTGCTCCCCCTATTCCCATTCCCTGCTCCCCCTATTCCCATTCTCTGCTCTCCCTAGTCCCATTCCCTCTCTCCCTGCTTCCCCATTCCCACTCCCATTCCCGTTCCCTCGCTCCCTGCTCTCCCTGCTCCCTCTATTCCATTCCCATTCCCCTTCCCTTGCTCCCTGCTCCCCCTATTCCTATTCCTGTTCCCTGCTCTCCCTGCTCCCTCTATTCCCATTCCTACTCCCATTCCCATTCCCTGCTCTCCCTGCTCCCCCTATTCCTATTCCCTGCTCCCCCTATTCCATTCCCATTCCTGTTCTCTTGCTCCCTGCTCTCCCTGCTTCCCCTACTCCCATTCTCTGCTCTCCCTATTCCCATTCCCTTTCCAATTCTCTGCTCTCCCTATTCCTATTCCCATTCCCTGATCTTCCCGTTCCCCCCATTCCCATCCCCTTCCCCATCCCCACTCCCATCCCCTTCCCCATCCCCACTCCCATTCCCACTCCCATCCCCACTCCCATCCGTACCCCATCCCCACCGTACCCCATTCCCACTCCCATTCCCACTCCCATCCCCACCCTCCCCTCTCACCCTGGCTGTCGATGACGCTCTGCACCACCTCCTCCAGCCCCACCATGTAGATGAACTCGGAGTTGGCGGCGCTGGGCAGGAAGTGCAGCAGCGGTGCCGGAGGTTTGGGCGGGGGGATCTCCAGCAGGGTCTTCTCCAGCTGCTTCCTCAGCGCCAGCTTGGCGGCTGCCTGGGAGTTGGCAGCGTCCGACAGGGCGCTGGGGCTGGGCAGGGGGGACGACACGCGGGCCACGGAGCCCGGAGGGATGTGGGACGCGAGGTTCATGTAGATGGCGGAGGAGGAGGAGCGCTGGCACGGCACCGAGGAGCCCGACTGCTGCGGGGGGACAAGGGGAGAAATGTGGGTGGGGGGATGTGGGGAGGGGATGTGGGACAGAATTAGGGTGTGGGATGGGGTTGGGAGGTGGGATTGGGATTGGGGTTTGGGATGGGGTTGGGATGTGGGATTGGAATTGGGGTGTGGGATGGGGTTGGGATGTGGGCTTGGAATTGGGGTGTGGGATGGGGTTGGGGTG
>JAWWTY010000064.1:979790-1009880 GCA_035222235.1 Margarornis squamiger
CAGCTCTCCTGGAGCCCCTTTAGGCACTGGAAGGGGCTCTCAGGTCTCCCTGGAGCCTTCTCTTCTCCAGGTGAACCTCCCTCTCTCTCCCAGCCTCTCTTGGAGCTCTTGGAGCATCTTCTCCTTTCCTGTTGCTCTTGGCATCCTCTGCTTGCATTCAAATTTGGGATTTCTGGGAGGAGAAAAGGAGGGGCATGAAGACGCTGGGTGGATGGAGAGGTCCCCTCTGCCCTTCCCACGGTGATGGAGATGTCCATGGCACCAAAGTTTTCTACTCATGTGTGGCTGTTTGGGAGGTGGAGGGAGATGCAAGACACAGCCAAGGCTGGGAACGCCATTCACTTCTAGGATGGAGGGAGCTTCCAGGAGCATCTCTGGAAGATTCCATCCAACCATCTTCCTCACAGTCTTGGCTGAGCTTCACCCATTCTCCTCCTCTCCTCTTCCAGCTAAAATGCATCTTTCCTACTTCTGTTTCTCTTGGGGAACTGCCTCAGTGCTTGAAACAACTGCTTTTCACGGGGGTGTTTGGGGGTTCCTGACTCAATGACCACCCAAACACAAGTCTCATGTGCCAGCCTGGGATGCAGCACAAGAAACCTGCTGAGATGAGGAGCAGGAGAGTCTGGGACAGCTCTGCTTCCAACCCAGAGCCTCCAAACCACGGCTGAACAAGCAGCTCCACGTTGTTTGTTCAGACTTTCCTGACTGGCCTTGAGGAGAAAATGAGATCTTATTAGGGACTCTAATAATGTTCCAGATCATCCTCTGTACCGAGCAGATCTGAAGGATTAGCAAAACAAATGAAGTAATGACTTTCCTGTGAAATTAAAATTTCCTAAGATAATCCAAAGAGGAAATAGAAATTTTATTTCAATTATGCATTAAACTTTCTCCGCTCGTTTTGGGTCAGGGTTTGAACACCGGGCAGAATTTAGAGCAGAAGGAGCTCAAATGCTCCAGCCTGCTGTGGGATGGTGCTGTCACAGCGATGGACTCCTGGGCACCCCAGTGTGCTGCAAACATGCACAAGAGCCCCGAAACTTGCCTTTTCCCAATTAAAAGCCGGGCTGCGAAGCACGAGCAGCCTGCACGGGTGAGGTGCTCCATCCTCAGTAATAACTGCATGAATAATTGAAACTCCTGGTGTGGCTCAGAGCTCAGGACTCCTGGACAGAGAAGCATTAACAGATGGATGAGCCCTTTTCCTTCCTGCACCAGAGACCAGAGCAGGACTGGGAAGGTCTTGGGCTTAACTTTGGACAGGGGGTGATTTCTGATTTCATTTAAAAGGCTCCATGTTGTGCATGAACTGAGCTCGTGGCAGTGTTTTCAGCCCCACTGGGTTACTGGGAGAAAACCACCTGGTGGGGGCATTTTGGGTTTTAAATGAGATGTATTTGTTAAAACAGCATTCAAACAACAGTTTGGGTTGTCCCCACGTGGAGCAGAAGGATGTGTCACATCACTGAGCAAGGCACGTCTCCATCAATTGCATTCCAGAGCTCCATCCCAGTGGGATGCTGCACTAGTATGGGGATGAAGAGAGTTGTGGGAGGGGACAGCTGTGACAAAGCCACACTTGCTGTCACCAAAAGGACACCCTTTGCTCAACCCTCCCAGGCACAGGGTGTGACTCTTGGGGATGGTCCTGTGCAGAGACAGAAGCTGGACTTGGTGATCCTTGTGAGTCCCTTCCAACCCAGCACATTCTGAGATGGTTCTGTGGAATATCTGAGCAGGGAGAAGCCTTCAGCAGAGTTTTCATCCCACATCCTCACAGCTTTTAAGGCCCACTAATGCTCAGGAAGGAGAAAATGAATAAATAAATGAATTAAACCCAGGTAATTCATTAGCAGCCAGAATGGAGTGTGTGTCACATCTGGTTAAGCGCCGCAGTCGGATCGGGGGCCTCAAAAGCGAGGAAATGAGAGGTGAAGGCATTTCCTTGGTTTGTGAGCTGCCTGCACACCGAGCTCTTATCTTAATTGATACAGCACCAGCCTTTCTCCACACACCTCCAACAACAAGCCCGGCTTTGTGTCCTCTCCAGTTATTAAAGACTCCACTCTGGATCACAGAAATAACAGCCAGGCTCGCTGAGGATGCAAAAGCCCCAAATCTCCTTTTTGCAACTTCTCAGGGCACAGGAGACATGAAATATTTCTCCCAGCATTTGAATACTTTGCTGTTGGGCTCTTGAGCAGAGGGTGGGATCCAACCCCATCCCCACCCTGTGTGTTGAGGAAGAAAACAGAAAATCAGCCAGCCCAGATGGAAACGTGTCCTGGCCATGTGGGGGCAGGTACCATGTGAAGCTGACAAAGATTTGGGTTAAATATCTTGATTTCAACCTCTTTCAACCCACCCTGGAGAGATAAATCTCCACACCAGGATCATACTGGGAGATGCCCAAGGAGCTGGAGCTCCCACCCAGCAGGAGATGACACACACCAGGGGAGAGGATGAGGAGAGGATTGTGCCCTTCACCTGCAGGGTGATGGTGAGGAATCTGACTTTCCTTTGTTTTTTTCCACTTTCATTTAACCACTCATTCCTAAAACACCATGAACTGTGTTCCACCCCCTCCAAGAGCAAAGTCCCTCAGGACAGATCATTCCACACCAAATAATTGAATTTCCAGCACTTTACCACCAGCAGCAACCTTCTCCCAAAGCTCTTCATACTTCCAAGAAAAAAATACGTCCCTTTTTTATTTATGCTTATTCTTTAGTTATTACCAGTGGGATGGTGAGGATTTGGGACCCCAAATCTGCTCATTAAGGTGGGTTTTCCCCATTTCTCATCAGCTTTGGGAGGACACATCTATGTGTGTTTGTGGGAGGATGGAAAGGGAATTTCTGCCCAACATTTTGTGACACCCAGTAGGTGTTGTGGGTCAAACAGCACATGGTTACAGGGACCAGGGCCAGTTTATCACTGTGTGGGTGTGACCAACACTGTGTATTCTACATCCTCTGTGCCATTTCTGGTGGACTGTCAATGATGGACGGTTGGCAGCAGCTGCCCGGGGCACACCTGGCACCTCAGGGTACAGGGTGGGTGTTAAAGAACCCTGTGAGACAAGGGAGTGTTTCTGTCCTCACCCCAGTGACTGAGCTGGGACAACTCCCCTCTGGGGAGGCATCAGCACCTTCACACCCACCTGAGGGGTCATCTCTGCTCATGGGCCATGAAAGATTCCCAAAATATCCCAGGACTCACAGAGTTAAATCACCCACTGTGGAACTCCCCACCCTGTGGGGGTGCTGGGCATTCCCATCTGAACCTGAGCGTGAAGAATCTTGGTGGTTGGGACTTCTGGTGCCACTGGTGGGATCGAGAGGAGGAGCAGAACCCCAACAGGACTGTGACCATCATCCTCACCAACAGGTTTCCTTTCCTTTTACTCTGCCCTCAGGGGACCCCCGTGGTGCTCAGCACAGGGGCCAATGAGCACCATCCTGTTCATGCCCCAGGGTGTTGGGTTATACATCTATTTGTATGGGTTAAAACCAGTTTTTCTCTGCATCATTGTATTTATTGCAGTCTTTTTATTGAATTGTAACTCTGACTTGTAATCTCTCTTGAGTCGGTTCATTCCTCCCACCAGTTTACCTTTAAACCAGCACAGGTGGAGATGCCAAGACAGGGAGAAGGATGGTGCTGTTTTGCTTCTTCAGCATCCAGATCCCATGGGATCCTTCACAAGAGCTTTGGGTTTACCTGAGCCAACAGGCTCAGGTTGATCAGAATAAAGATATAAGGATGTGAAGATATAGAGATATGAAGATATAAAGATATAAATACATATACAAATAAGCATAGGAATAAAAAATACATGCAGGTAGGATTTAAAACTGAATAAATTACAAGGGTTTCCTTCAGTCATGAGCTGAGTGTGGGACACCCAGGGCCGAGGGGGAAGCCTGGCCCTGACGGGGAACGGCATCGGCAGCATTTACTGGAAATACATCCCAAAATAGTCTCATTACTCCTCAATCTGCCGTGTCAGCATCCAGCAGGGAAAATAGTCCGTGCTGATGCCTCCAGACTTCAGCACAGCCATAATGGGAAACAAATTGCCCGCGACTCCCGGGCACTGGATGACGGCAAATCTCCATTTGTGCTCCCGGCAGAGCTGGGCTCCCGGCAGGAATTCGATAAATCCCCCCGAGTTAATTCTCCAGGATCGTTCTTTTGGTGCTGGACAAGACTGACAGCTGCCAATGCAGCTGCCAGCTTCATGTGCTCCATGCCCGGGATGAAGATGGGGAAGAGCAGCTCATGGATCCTGCAAGTCTAGGGAAGCAAAATCAGTGTAAGGAGCAGCCTGGGAGAGAAAGGGATTCCCTGTGGATATTTATATTCTAGGAGGTGTGCAGGTCTTCTCAATTCTGCCTAAAAGAAAAAAAATCCACTAAAACTGAAAAAAACACACTAAAAAGGGGGCATTTTGGATTATTCCAACATCAGGTGGACATGCCATCCTGTTGCTCTATTTTTGGTGGAATAAACAGCAGCTCAAGCTGCCTGGAAATTGTCAGGAGTGATCCATGAAGCTGTTGGAAGAAGTCCTTACGTATCTCTAGCTCCTTTGGTGGATAGTTTTTATTCCCCACCCTCTCCCCAACCCCTTTGCAGCTCCTCTTTCCAAGCTCATTCCTGCCGAAACCACCAACTCCGCTTTTTAATAAAAGCTAGGACTCCTGAACAGCTCCAGGATCAAGAGATTTAAGGCAAAACCCAGCAATTTTCACATTATTTAGACCCTAAGAACTAACAGAGCTTCAGCTCGGGGCTTTTCCCACCTGGAGTTGATTAAAGGGAAAAGTGGAGAGCTGGAAATGAGCAGTGAGAAACGCTGGGCTGAACTTTCCACGGGAATAAAAGGGGGAAGTGGCAATGAATTGTTATTATGTATGTCCTGGTATCCTGGGAAGCTCTCTGAGTGTGGCTGTACATTCAGACAGAGGCAGCCAGGAGCCCAGGAGATGGTTATTGGACCATTCCATGTTCCAGGCTGGAGGAGAGAGGCTTTAGCTTTATCTCCAGCCACCCATGGCATTGCTGGGGCTTTGGGGTGGCTCCTTCTGCTCCTTTTTCTCTCTTCTCACCTCTTGCCTCCACGGGATGGTGTCCATTGCTCCTGTCTGCTTGACCATCATCACCTTTTCAGGGATAGAGGGATTTGGGATCCTCCTCAGTCATGCCATTAGTGTTCATACACCAACCTCTGCATCCCCAACTCACTCCAAAAACTATGCAGAATTCCTTCTCTTCACCTTAAATGGAGGCTCTGGGCAAGTTTCAACCTCATGTTTTCCTCAGGAGAGCAGGATTTTTTTGGGATTTCCGGATGCTCTAAACAAGATTTTCCTTCACTTTGGCTAAAAGAGAGCCATGAATATTTGGGAATATTTGCACTGCCCACAGTGTAACCATTTGCTTTTCACATGGAGACAAAGGTTTCACAGAGGGAAAGTATTAATTTTAATTAGCGACCAAAACTGCTCTTCCTCATCTGCCGCCTCTGGAATCCTCCTCTTCAATTAAAATGAAATTTTTGCAATTGGAAATGAGACAAATTAGCAACAATGCACATGAAGTGGCAGCCTGTGCTTGAGCCCAGGTCCCTGTACATCCCTTTTACAAGAAAACATGGGTGGGTTCACCCAACCCCTCCTCATTTTGGCACTGGGCCTGGAGACCTCGCAGCACCTTTGGATTCAAACACACGATGCTTAATTGAGTCATCCAAACTCTTCTCCCTTTTCCAGCAGGGTGGACTTCTCCCAGAGTTTTGAACCGAAACAAATTGCCTCTTTTCCTGGTTAGATCTCCCCGGGGCAAAGCTCTGCAGCAAATTAGGTATTAACATCTGTACAGCTCTGTTATCCACCGTGCCAATCACGGCTCCGTAATTGCCCACAATGTCTTCCCTGAAGGATCCCTTCTTGTATGTTTAATAAAACAACCAAACCGGGGCTCAAATTTCCTTGCTTCCATGAAAAATTCATTGCTGCTGTTCCCGGGAAGTGTTGATCTGTCAGAGAAGTGGGGGGGGAAATCCTGAGCCCAGGGAGATGCCAATGGCTTCGTGGGGTTGAGTGGCTCCCTAAAGATGGACATCAAGGATGCGAGGGGGAAACTGAGGCAGGGAAGTGGGAGCAGGTGGAGGGTTTGGGGTGGAAAACCCAGGGAAAGGAGTTTCTCTCTTTGCAGCATCACATGAGTTTAAATATTCCCAAACTCCAGAGGCTGCAGCTCCGACTGGAACTTCCAAACTCGTTGGCGACTCGAGCGCTGCCGCGAAGCGATTTCCAGCTCGTCTGCTAAAATATGCACCCGAAAATGTAGCGTAAATTGTATATTTGATTGTAAAAATTGCAGTTCATGCTGTGTTGCTTAGTGACATAAATCATCCGGTGCTAGGGCAGAATACCAATGCTCAGCTCCTGCTCGGAGCCGCCACAGAGCAGCCCAGGGAAGGATTTATCTACCAACCCAACGCTGTTCCCAGGAGAGCTGCACGAGCAATTCTGCATAACAAACACATTCCTCGGCTCTGGGATCCACACACAAACCCAAACCCTGGGAAAATCCAGCCCAGTGTTTCTTCCTGACAAAATACCTGGAAGAGGCTGTGGAGGAAGAGAGGAGGAAGCAAGTTTTCTGCCAGAGTTTGTGAAGCTGACAGAGAAATGAAAGTGCTCACATCCACATGGGCAGAGTTGTCCTGGTCCGTCATCATTCCCACCTGGAATCTGAAATGAAAGGAAGATCCATTGAAAAGTTTTGTTTCAGTTTGTTTCTATTATGGAGCTTTATTTCAGAGGTGGGTTTTGCTGGTTGAGCATCATGAGCTCCATATTTTGGGGTGAACTGAGGCACAGCAAGGAAACATCCCATTGCAAGTTCAGGGTGGCTTTGGGTAGAACATCCTGAGTGAGAAGGGACACACAAGAATCATCCAGTCCAACCCTCAGCCCTGCACAGACACCGCAACAAACCCACCCTGTCCGTGTCCCATTGTCCAAACCCTCCTGCAGCTCTGGCAGCCTTGGGGCTGTGCCCACTGCCCTGGGGAGCCTGGTCAGTGCCCACCACCCTCTGGGGGAAGAACCTTTTCCCGAGGTCCAACTTAAACCTTCCCTGAATGAGGATGAGCATCCAAGAAGGGGCTTTATCATCCCTTTTAGCTCTTTAAACCACTCACCATCCCATGTCAGCACCTCCCTTTGGATGGGGTGGAGCTGCCCTGAGCCCCATCCCTGGGTCTGGCAGCTCCCAAAGGATACAGAAATCCCTGGGCGCTCTTTGAAATCCCCTTGTCCCGTCTGAAATGAAGGGGAATCAGAATAGAAGTGGAAGATCCTAAGGAAAGCTTTGCTTCTGTTTGTTCCTGTTATGGAGCTTTATTTCAGTGGTGGGTTTGCAGGCTGAACATTCTGAGCTCCACTTTTCTGGGGGAAAGTGAGGCACAGGAAGGGAATGTCCCACAGCAAGCTCAGGGTGGCTTTGGATGTCGATGAGCATCCAGGAGTGGATACACAGAGATGGCTCCCTTCCATTTGAAGGGCTTGGTAGTTGCCCCTCTGCCTTTACCATCCCTTTCAGCTCCTTAAAACACTGCTTTCAGACAGGATGAAGCCACCCTGAGCTCCATCCTGGGATCTGGCAGCTCCCAAAGGACACAGAAATCCCTGGGTGCTCTACAAAATGACATTGGGCTCTTTGAGATCCCCCTCTCCCATCTGAAATGAAGGGAATCTGAAAGGAAAGGAGGATTCTTAGGAAAGTTTTGCTTCCACTTGTTCCTGTTATGGAGATCTACTTCAGAGATGGGTTCAGAGGCTGAACATCCTGAGCTCCACCTTTTTATAGGGAAAGTGAGGCACAGGAACGGAATGTCCCACAGCAAGCTCAGGGTGGCTTTGGAGCTGGATGAGCATCCAGGAGGTGATTCCCAGAGGTGTCTCCCTCCCGTTTTGAGGGATTTGGTAGTTGCCCATCTGGCCCTACCATCGCTTTCAGCTCTTTAAACCACTTAATATTCCCCATTGGCACCTGCCTTTGGATGGGATGAAGCCACCCTGAGCTCCATCCTGGGATCTGGCAGCTCCCAAAGGACACAGAAATCCCTGGGTGCTCTACAAAAAGACATTGGGCTCTTTGAAATCCCCCTCTCCCGCCTTCGGAGCCGAGCAGACATCTGGCAAGTTGGGAGGAGAGACGTGTTTAATAGTAATTAGAGATGTTAATAATTGAACAGATGATGAACCGGGGCGTGGGGAGATTAAAGCCGAGATTTGCCGAAGGGGTTTAGATGCGCAAGCCCAATTAAAAAGAACAAGAGGAATTAGACTAAATTGGGGCTGAGTTCCCAAATCCCTTAAGCCTTGGCAGTAGACAGAGGATGAAACGAGCTTTGTCTGTTCTCTGCTCCATCCTGGTGTTGGATTGGGCCCTTCCCAGCTCCCGTCATGGTGTTGATCCATGGGCAGAGCTCAGCAGGATATGCAGGATGGTCACATGGATTTGAGGAGATGCTCCCAGTTTCCCGGGTGATCCTTGGCACGTGCATCCAGAGGAGGTACCTGTGCTCCTGCCAAGAGCATCTCCATGAATCCTCCCTGGGCTCAGCATCTAAACAGCCCCTTCTTCCCAACGAGCTCTTATCTTCCCGGAGCTGCTTCCTCGGGCGTTGCAAATACCACGATCCCTTTCTCCCCAAATGCTCCATAGGGGAAAGTGGGCATTTAATTTCCAAATAAACCCCTCGGATTTTTTCGCTTCCTTTTTTCCCCTGCTGCTCCCAAAGTGGTTGTAATAATAATAATTAATCACTAGCAAAGCTCACTCTTCTGAATGGGACAATAGTAACAGTAGTTGGCAGCTGTATCATCCTTCCCAGACATTAACTGATTAATCCTGGAATAACAGGGGTTGTTTTTAACACCAGAATTGTGATGAGCAGAGCAACATTCTTGGGCTAAACCCCACAAAAGGGATGGTTTGCGTTTGGAGGTGGTGGGAGATGCATCCCATGGGAACCAGCACAGCCTGGTGCTGTGGGTTGGATATTTTTAAAATAAAATAAATACAATAAAACCCCCAGCTGGAAAGCACAGGGGAACGGGAGCCTTGGAGCACAACACCCCAGATTTTTAGGGGGGTCCTTTCCACCATGGAGCCGCTCCTTTAAAAATTAATAGTTTCTTCTACTTTTCCCTCTTCCCTTTAATTTACTGCCTGGCTCAGGATTTTATTTTTGCCTCTCTCAACTAGAACAATGGGAGGGTTTTGAAGCTGGAGATGGAATAACGCCGGAGTCTTCAGTTCCCCATTATGATTCCTCATTATAAAGTTATTTCCCCACGATTTGAAATATAAATGATGCCTTTGATGTCTGCCTTTTTCAAATGGCTCTTTTTAATTCCCTCTTTTTAATTTTTTTGCTGCCCAAAAAGATGTTCTCCCCCCCCCTCCCCTCCTTCCTTCCCTCCCCAACCACCGGCACCACTTAACTCAACCCCAGTGCTCCGATGCGCTGCTGTAAACACGGCTCGGGCAGAATAAATAAAATGCCTCCAATTGCAAGATTCTGCTTTGAACAAATGGGATAATTGGGGCAGCTGGAAAAAAAAAAAAAGAGAGGAAAAAGAAAAGAAAAAAGAAACAGCCTTGGATGCGATTTCTTTTATTATTTTTTTTAAAGGAGGGGGAAATAAAGGCTGAGCTTTCCTGTGTTGGAGTTTTTAGCTCTAACAAGGGGGTTTGAGCCCAGCTGGGCAGGGAGAGCTGTCAGAGTTGTGTCCCCACCATCATCTCCAGCTCCTTTTCCCTTTCCCATCCCAGTTTGCAGCGCTGGGGTAGGACAGGGGCTGCAATGTGGGACTGAAGGCACCAGAGAAGCCCCTGCCAGTTTTGCTCTGGGGTTAATTAAAAGGCAGTGCTCCTGATGCCAGGGCAGTGCCAGCTCCTGCTGTCACTCCCTGTGCCACAAATATCCCCCTTTCCTCAAACATTGTCTATGGGGCAGCAGGGACAGAGAGAAGGAGGGATGTGCATAAAAAACAGGGAAAGCATTTTCCCACCACTATCCCTGGGAGGACAATGATCCTGTATTCCATAAAGCTTTTCCTTGGCAAAGCTGGGGTTTGCCAGGCTCTGCCCAACTCATGCCAGAGATAAAACCTCACTGCTGGGAGTTTAATTAAAAATTATCTTTCCCTTGGCATGGCAAGATCCCACGCTCTGTTTCCAGATGGATTTGGGAGCGGGATCAGCAGGGGGTGGGTTATCCATAACAGAGGTTAACAGAGCACAGGACACGGCGTGGCAACTTTGGGAGCAAACTGGGAAAAGGGGAGAGGAAAAGTGATGCCAGGACTTGTGCCAAGGCAGGCATGTCAAGGGGAAAGAGCTGCTCTGTTATTTTTTTATTTCTTTGGGGTTTTTTTATTTCTTTGGTTTAACCTTTCCCTCACCTGATCCTCCATCTGTATTTCCAGAGGGGAAATGTCTCATCAGTCCTGACCATCCCAGGAAAGCAGGGAGTTCAGTGCCATCCCAGCTACACAGTCCAGGAAGCATCTCCCTGAAAAACTAATATCCAGTCAGCCTATTCCTCTACTCTGTAGCATCCCTAAAAATCATGGATAGCTGGGATTAAAAATGGTGTCTACCATGAGAAGGGACCAAGCCCGGTTCACCAACTGGATCAAGAGGCTGGCAAAAGGCAGCTTGGAAGGAGAGAATAGCTCTGGAAACACCTAAAAACTCATGGAAACCCTCAAATCCAGAATTGTTTTGTCCCATCTCATGCAAATCCAGCACCACCTTCCCAGCAACAGGGATTGAGCTTCCCTGTAAATCACCAGGAGGCGATGAACATTCCAGATAAGTTCACGGCATGTGGGTACCTTGGAGAAGCTGCAAATGAAGATGAGAATAGACAGGATGGGATTTGAAATCTCTATTAGGCTTGTTTCTCCCAGCCCTCCAAGCTGGACAGATGATTATTTTATAAAAATGGGATATTAAAGAGAAAATCAGGCTCAGATGAAAAATTCAACAGCGAGTACAATTTGAGTTTTCATCTTCCAGAGATGTCCAGAGAATGGATGGCTGCTGGAAAAGGACAAACCACGCATTAAAGCCATAAGCAGATGATAAAAACCTTCACTTAAAATATATATTTCCCCCCCATGTTATTAATAACGTGAGAGATTAATATTTTAAATGGGATGAATTCTAAAAAATGTCATTTCCAAAGCAGATTGAAAGTTTTTTGCTGAGATCACAACGTGGAGGGGGAGGACTCCTCCCCATACTCATTGCAAGAGCACTATATATATTTTATAGATGTTAAACATAAATATCATTCTCCTCCCCTTCCTCATCCTCACCAGGTTTTCTTGTGTCTATTTGCACTTTGGAGTCAACATTGGCCTGGCTGTTTTTCGAGCAGGAGGGATTTGGGTGGGAAAGCCAAAAAAGCCCTTTTATTCCAGCTAAAATTCCAGCTTTAATGGCTGTTAAGGTTCTGAAGGTGCCAGGTCCCCGTGCTCCGGAGCAGGAGGGAGAAGTCCATAAGTCACTGCCAGGCCTGAGATGCATAATTTATCCCAGCAATTCTGCATCAATTGGTTATTAAAAGTGCCCTCCCTGTATTAAGTAGGGAAGAGATAAATCTAGTTCCCAAGGTAACTAACTCCCAGTTATGGTCTGTAGGGAAAACTTGGCTTAGTTTGCCACAAAAGATTCATTATTTGCCTCCTTTGCAGTCAAAAATTAGTGTTTTGGGGCAGAGAAGTGCAGCATCCCTATATATACCCTCCATGAAGGTCCCTCAATCCCTGTGGGCCAACATTCCCATTTTACTAGTTTTTATTGGCTTTCTCCCTCCTTATTTCCTCCTTTATTTTTCATAAAAGGATCACGATTCCCTGCTATAACCACCATGAAGGTCCCTCAATCCCTATGGACCATTCCTTTATAAGGCCCATCAAGGGCCCTGAATGCCTGTGGACCATTCCTATAGAACCTCCATGGAAGTCCCTGAATCCCTATGGCAAATTCCTCCATGAAGCTCCCTGTATCCCTGTGGGCCAACATTCCCATTTTATTAGTTTTTATTGGCTTTTTTCCTGCTTAATTTCTCCTCTGTTTTTCACAGAGGAATCAGAATTCCCCTACATAACCTCTATGAAGGTCCCTGAATTCCTGTGAACCATTCCTATATAACTTCCATGGAAATCCCTCAATCCCTGTGGACCATTCCTATATAACCCCCATGAAGGTCCTTCAATCCTTGTGGACCTTTCCTATAGAATATCCATGGAAGTCCCTCAATCCCTGTGGACCATTCCTATATAACCCCCATGAAGGTCCTTCAATCCTTGTGGACCTTTCCTATAGAATATCCATGGAAGTCCCTCAATCCCTGTGGACCATTCCTATATACCCTCCACGCCAGTCCCTGAATCCCTGTGACCCACAGGAGCGTGGAAATAATCTTATCTTTAAAACTGAAGCTGAGTTGGATTTTCTGCCACCCCGGGAATGTTTTTGCAGAGCTCAAGGAGTCGTTTCCATCCACGGGCTGTTGATGAGGCACAAAGAGCTTCCCGGTGCCTCTGAGCCAAACAAATGGAAATAATTAAGGAAAAAGGATCATTTCCTGGAGCAAAGCACACCCAGAGCAACCATTCTCTCCCTGCTAAGTGCCAAGGACGGGAGCTCAGGGTCTCATTGAGATAATGACCATGAGCTGCTGGAGGAACTCTCTGGGGCAGGAGGAAAGATTTGGGAGATTAAATCTGGGCAATATGGGAAGTTCAGTGCTGGGGGGTGGCTTTATCCAGGTGAAGGTGCCCTGAGCCACATGGGATGGAGGTGGGCAAGTTAAATTCCCTCATTGCCGTCTCTGCGTGCTTTTTTTCCTTCCTGGTGTGTCTCTTTGGACACGATCCACCTTCTCTTGCCCAGGAATGCTCTTTATCCTGCAAGGTTCAAGCTTCCAGGTGCTCTCAGCTGTGGATTTTTGCAGGGTGAAGCGAAAGGAAGAGGTTGAAACAATTCGCTTTAATTGTCAGCAATAAATAAAAAGTCATAAATATCCATCATAAATAATAAATGCAATTTAAAAGCCCACAATAAATGGTCTTGCTGTGTCCCAACTCCACTGTTTTCCCATCCAACTACATCCAACATCTCCAGGTCGAAAACCATTCCATGAATTGTTCTAAAAGCTTTGGGTTTCCCCATCTTTGCCTCACATGGGGTTTATTTCCTTGCAATACTATCGCATGTTCTTCCTATTTTCAGGCATTCCTTCCTATTTTCAGGCATTCCTTCCTATTTTCAAGCATTTTGGGCCCTCAGCAATTCTATTACTTCTATTTTCTTGTAGTCAGCAACACACCCAGGTACTGGCATGACCTGAAGGTCTCACGTCCTGTGTCCCTCCTTTTCCTTATTGGCATCACCTGGAAACTGGGAGAACCTCGAACCAATCCTGGTGCCATAATAATGCACCAGTGCCCTGATCCCTCTGTGAAAAATAAAGGGGAAAATCAGGAGGAAAAAAGCCAATAAAATCTAATAAAACATTGTTTCACATGAGCCCAAATGGTGAAAGAAATAATTCATCTCTTCTTATCCCAAGGGAGAAATTATTTGGAAGTAAAGGAAGAGGAGTGGCTCCGGACACATAAATATCTAAGTGGGGATGTTTAAATAATTCAGGCAGAGGAATAAAAAGAAAAAGCGTGGCCAAAGGAGGGGACAGTTCAGGAGGCAGCAGGTCCAGGCACAGCCAGAGCAGAGGGAAGCCAGGCAGGGCTGAATCCCACGGGAAGGGGTCAGATCCTGCACAGCTCCGGATGTTTTCCTGCACCTTGGAGGGACGGCATCAATAGATGGCACTCAAGAACTGCTCCTTCCTGCTCTTGCGAATCTTCCAGGGACGGTGGAGAGGTGGTGGCTCAAGGAGGGGACAACTTTGGGAGCTCAAACGGCCTCACATCCCTCCTTTCATCACTTGGAAAGGCAGAGCCTTGAGCTCGAGTGTATTTCAGCTCTCCAGGCACGACGAGGACTATTTAAAAATAGAATAAAAATTGCTAAAGGCTTTCCAAGGACGCACATCCATCTGATATCAGGATAGACCAACATTCCTGTGCTCCCAGCAAAAGGGTGAAACGCCCAGGGAGAGAAGGAGGGCGAAACCCCCCAACCTCCTCCACCAAATTGCTTTTCCTTACCAGCCTGGGTCAGCTTCAAGTAGGTCACAAGGATGTGTATCTTCAGAATAAAGTCTTTAATCGGCTGATGGATATGAAAAAATAAATTACAGTGGCAAAATGTAATAAACGTTAAAGGGAAAATGATGAGAGTAATATAACTACATTGATTTAACTAGGATGATATAGAGGAATTGTCTGGTTTATAGGTCTTTAGATGTCTATTAGCAGCTCTGTATTAAGGAATAGGGCTGTTCCCTTGATATACTTAAGAGCTGTCAGTAATTCCTATTTCACACTCCACTGCTTCAATTCAGAGAGCGCCGCGCAGCCCCAGCGACCCCATCCCGGGCTCGCTGGAGGGTGACGGCCTGCCAGAGGTTTCCTTGGCGGGCAGCTGGATTAGTCCAGCCCCTGGCACCGGGAAGGGGAGCCTGCGGAGCCTCCCCGGGCACTGCGGTGGCCATTGTTTGAATAACACCCCGCTCTGCCTCTGCCCTGCGTGGGGGGAAAAGACCCCCAGAGTGCAACCTGCAGGGTGCAAGTTGTATTTTCCTCTGGTTTTAGGGTTATAGCTGTGTTTTCAGAGCTTTAAAGGGCTTTTTACATCTATGTCCATGTGCTTAATTTCATCTGAGCAGGGGAAATGCTTTCCCTGCCATCCCTTTCCTCCCACTAAGGAGAGGTTCATCCCAGCTCCGGGGGTGCCAGCAAGAAAATGATGAAAATAGAGAAATGTTTCTCCAAAGAGGTGGAGACAGAAAGTTGGGAGCAAATTCACCCCCTCCTGGACCTGCCTGACTCACTGGGTTGGTCCTTACCAAGCTCTGGTGAAGCCTCTGGTTCTCCGTCCAACTGCAAAGGACTCTTGGAATATGAAAAATGCATTTTTAATTGAGAAAACAGAACCTGGTTGAATTTCCTGGATGGAATAGGCAAGTCCTGACCAGGGGAGCCCAGGAGCACACAGATATTGGATGTTTTCCCTTTTCCCTCTATTCCTCAGAGCCCACCAAAGCTAGGAGTAGCCCAACCCAGGAGGATTCACCATGGCTAAACCCAGAAAACTCAGCTGTTCCAAAGGAAAACATCCAATCTCATGCTCAAACATGAAAAAAAAAGGTGGATTAGCACAATTCCCTTCCCAGCCACTCCTTAATGAGACCTGCACGTCTGTGATCCTGTTCAGGCAAGGCTGGATGTGCTGGTGGCTTGGAAAGGATGAACATCCCAGTGCCACCAACCACCTTCCCCTCCACTCAATGCCCTCCCAAACCCCATGATTTTATTGAAAGCGAAATTTTCAAACGGCAAAAAGCCAAAGGGTGGGAGCACAACAAGGTCTGCAGACACCCAACACAGAGGAGGGAAGGGCAGAGTTTTTGGGAATGCTGCATCTCCATCCCAACCGAAAGAAGGGAAAGAACCGAGTTGGGCTTTTTTTTCAAAATATTAGCCAAAAAATGAGCAATAAAACCTTTTTCTCCAGGGTTTGCAGCTGTAGATGTCATGTGGCTCCTGCCAGCCTTGGGATGATGCTCCTGCCATCCTGCTGGTGGGATGTTTCCATGCTGTTTTGTGGAGAAAACAACATGTTGTGATGGAGCCCATTCCAACTGGAAACAAAACGATTTATCCCTCCCAGGGTGGAGCGGGAGGGATCAGAGAGCTCAGCACCAAAATCCCAACTAAACACTGAATAAAACAGAAATAGGATAGGTTTGATCCCAAACTGCCTTTTTCTGCTTCTTAGCAAGACAGAAACGTTTCGAAAAGTATCAGGAACATGATGGAAAGTTGTTTTTCTTGATATTTCATAACATTTTCACCTGCAGCATTTTGGCCGCTCTCTCATTTTTTTATGACTTACAAGTAAAAGAGGTTTTTATCGAAAATCTGTTTTTCAGCAACAGGAAAATCAATAAAAACATATCAGTTCATGCCTTTGTTAAAGAACTAGGAAAGGGTCTCCCTGTGCCAAAAAAAAAAAAAGTCTAAATGTCTTGTTTGGGTTAGAAACTGAACTTTTAAATGTCTCATTACAGGAGACAAATCCTGCACTTAACACTGAGGTTTTTTTGCATAACGGTTTGTAAAGATCCCGGTACCAACGTGAGAGATTCATAAAGCAAATGAAACAGGGCGAAAATCATCGAAGAACTGGTTTGCAATGATTGATTTGGCCAATTCCAGCCATAACCGAATTCCTGAGGCTCCCATAATCTCTTTAGCATCGTCAGGTCGGGCTCTGCGGGTGCCACTTTATCCGTCGCCGTTCCCTTGCCTGCTTTTCATTAACAACCCAAGCGCAGGGATGCGGGGGAATTGATCTGGCACTTCTTCCCGCAGCTCCTGCCCTCCAAGAGGGGATGTTTCACCTTTGGGAAGGGCTCCAGAGAGCCAGGATGATCTGCATCCCAGCATGTGAGCTGGACTCCGTGGGAGCTGTTACAGTGATGCAGAGATCACTTTGCTCCAGTAAATCAGCAGCATTTAATCCCCTGGAGCACACGGAGAGAATTTTCCCCATCCCTCAGTCCAAGCTGCTGAAGGACAAAGTTGACTTCTGTATTTTTAATTTATTAATCTCAGCTGCTCTTTCCTTTGTCTTCACAGGGATTTTCACCTCTACTTCCTTTTTTTTTTCCCCTATTTTTTTTCCTGGATATATTCCAGCCCATCCAGGATGTGTTTGATATTGCTGCTACCATATCAAAGCATTCAATGTGCACAGATTTCAGTGAATTGTGAAGGAAAGCAAGAGATGCTTTTATCTCTGTGCCTCTGCTCGGAACCGCCTGGAGCCCAGACTTCCCTCTGCCTCAGCCACGTGATGCAGCTCAGCCCCAAAACCTCTCCTGAGCCGGGGGGGGGAGCTTGGTGGGATGGGTAAAACACCACCACACACCTCTGGAGATGGGGCTTTGCTCCAGCACAGCTTTTCTGTACGACCTTCAAAAGGCAGGGTTGGGGCTGTGCTCTGAGGAGAGGGGGGAAGCTCCTGGTGCTTCCATGTCCCTCCTGGCATTTGTATCTTGCTCCTGTTTCATGCATCATGACTCTGGTGCTTTTTACCTCCCTCCTGGTGGTTGCTTCTCCCTCCTGGTACTTCTGGTACTTGTCCCATTTGCCCACTGCCCTTGCATCCCATTCCTGGCACTTGTATCTTACCACTGATTCTGCATCTCACCTCTGGTACCTCCATTTCCCTCCTGGCACTTCCATTTCACCCCTGGAATTTTCATCTCACCATTCCTCTTTGCATCTCATTGCTGGCACTTGCATCCTTGCTCTTGGTGTTTGCATCTCAACTCTGGTGCTGTTATCTCCCTTCTGGTGCTTGCATCTCCCTCCTGGCACTTGCATCATCTCCCTGTTGTCCTTGCATCCCACTCCTAGCACTTGTATTTTGCCATTGATGCTGCATCTCACCTCTTGTGCTTGCATCTCATTCCTGGCACTTTCATCTTGAAGCTGGTGCTTGCATCTCCCTCTTGGAACTTCCATTTCGCCCCTGGACCTTCCAGCTCATCATTCCTATTTGCATCTCACTCCTGACACTTGTGTCTTGCTCCTAGTTCATGTATCATAACCCTGGTGCTTGCATGTCCATCCTGGCACTTGCATCATCTCCCCATTGTACTCCTCATGCTCAGATGCCCCCCTTGGTGCTTGCACCTCTCTCCTGGTGTTTGCACCTCCCCCTGACATCTCCCTCTTGGTATTTTCATCTCAACCCTGGTACTTACATGTCCCTTCTATTGTTTGCATGTCCCCCTTGATCCTTGCATCTCACTCCTGGTACTTTCATCTCCCTCCTGGTACTTGCATCCCACCGCTGACACTTGTTTCTCACTCCTGACACAGCAGCTTCCTCATGGGAAGGGGAAAGAGAGATGGGATAGATTGGGTTCTGTTCCTCTTGGACTTCCTCAAGGACCAGGAACTGAACTGCTGGAAGGGCCTTAGATGGGCCAGAAGCCCCAGATGAAGGAAGAGGGCAGGAGGGAAGAGATGCAAAGTCACCCCACTTGGAGGAATGACTTTTAGGTGAACATCCACCACATGATCACCTAAAAATCCTGGCTTTGCTTTCCTGAAATGAAAACTCCCTGCCTCTCACAACATGGCTGAACTCCATGGATGGAGAATGAGGATGTGAGGATTTCTGCTCCCTGAATGTTCTGAATCCCAGTGAAGGGGTGGCTCAAGTCACCCCAATGTCCCCACCCCCCCTGCAGAGGTCCCACCACCTGCACCACAGCTCTGGCCTCACTTTGTATTTCCATGGTGGCTCTGCCAAGTGGGGTAACACACACAGTATAAATAATAACATTTATTGCTGCAGCCACAGAGAGAAAGAGCGTTTTTGAGCACTGTAGGAGCCATAGGTGGGTAGCACATACATGTCTCCATAAGGGTTTTTCCAAGAGTGCTCCAGGAGAACAAACTGAGAAATGAAGAACAAAAATTGGGGAGATAAAGAAACTCCCCCAAACCCTCTGCCACCAAAGATGAGGTGAAATGTGAGATCTTCAGAGCAAAATATACACAGGATGGAGAGAAAGAGCTACGTGTAATGGACAGTGTCTATGGGCAGGAAGAAAATAATCAGCTTCAAGCTGTTCTTGGGAAATATTTGTCAATGTTAATGTTGCATTCAAATAAAAATATTGCCAGCACACCAAGGAGTGATGTTTCTTGTTCAAAAACTTCTGGTGCTGGAATTCGGGGTCAGACACATGTCAGGGAATGGCTCTCAGCCCTGAGCTGCAAACAGAACCCATTTTTCTCTGCTAGTCAAAGACAAACCCTCTCCTCACTCTGCTTTCTGCCAGTTCACCCATCACCCCCATCAAAGGGGGTCCAGGGGATGGGAAAACCTCCCTGGTGTTAATGCCAGGGGTACCAACCTGCCTCACCAGGCAGCAGAGTCACCCACTCCTCCTGTCACCCCTCATCAGCACTTTGGCCCCAAATGCCCTTTAATTAAGGGTCACTAAAGTCTCTCCCTGCTTGGAAGTGATCCCAAGCCCAGTTTATATCTGCAGCACAAGGAACAGGCAGGCATGTTTGCAGTGAGAAGGAGAGAGTGGCTAAAAGTGCTGCTCCATTAATGGCCATTAAAGTGGAAATAACCCTCCCCTTCAGCTCCGTGTCCTTTAGGCACTGCCTGCCTTTGGATAAATGAAATGCCAGGCTCTGCCCTGCGGAGGGAGCCGGGAGGGGCAGAGCCCCCCCCGGGGTCACTCCTCACCCTCCCCTTCCCCGCGGGCTCAGCTGCCTCCCGGATCCTACTAATCCAGTTGTTATTAGGGACTAAGGAGCTGTGCCTCTTAATGGCAGGGACTGAGCCTTCCTCAGCTTTGGGATGTGCCAAACACACGGGGCATAAATAAGGCCATAAGGTCTTCATGGGATAGGGATGTGTGTGCTCCTGGTCCTGCTTTTGGCCACCTCCTTTACCTGTGCAGCTTCAAGTGTTGTGCCACAGAAGCTGTGGCTGCCCCATCCCTGGGAGTGTCCAAGGCCAGGCTGGACAGGGCTTGGAGCAACCTGGGCTAGTGGAAGGTGTCCCTGCCCATGGCAGGGGGTGGAACAAGGTGAGCCTTAAGGCCCCTTATGACCCAAACCATTCTGGGTTTCTAGGATTCCCTGATTCTTGGATTGTATAATTCTGTCCTCCAGGTCACTGCAATGCTGTCATGGAGGTGCCCAGAGCCCTTGGGAAATTGGGTTTATCCCTCTCCATGGCCAAGAAATTTTTGGACCAGTTGAGGGCAGACATACTGGAAAGGGATAAAGCCATGGTGGTGACTTTGTGCCTCTGTGAAGTGTCAGGAAGGACCACTGACCTCCTGAGGGAAGGGCTGGGATGTCTCACTATGGGGCCACCTGGAATAAAATCCCTGGCCATGTCTGTGCCCCTGGGTGGGGAAGGGGATGTGCCATCTCAGGGGACACACCTCATCATGCAGGGCTTTCAGACCTGGGACCAATTCCATTGTGATTTCCAGAGAGATCAGTCTCAAAATTGTCTGAAATGAGGAAAGGACTGGAGCAAATGCTCCAGAGGAGGGGGAGGCTGCACTGAAAGCCCAGCCTTTACCAGACACTGGAGACTCCCCACCAGAAGGAGGTGCAAACCTCAGGGGAGCTCCTAGAGGGGCTCAAACCCCCTTAAACAACCATAAACCCCCAAATTTGAGGACTCCGTGGGTATCAACACCACTGAGTGATGATGGGCTGGTTGCTCCCAGGGGCATTTTGGGGCTGGTGGCATTTGAGGGTGGAAATACTCACGTCCAGGAGCTCCATGGGCTCATCAGGCACCAGCCAGGAGCCACCTGCCTCAAAGCAGCTGGAAAATTGAGTGAGCTGGAGAGAGAGACACGTCTGCAGATGAACATCTCGGGCCCCCTCTCGCTGCCAAGCTGCTCGTGAAACAGATGGCTCCAGGTTAAATGTGAATTGCAAACCTAAAAAATAAAAATGGTGTTTGTGCCCTTCCCAGCACCTTTATGAGATATAAAGATACAGAAAGTGGGTTTATTTCTTTCAGAGGAAACGTGTTTGGGTTTTTTTATTATTTTATTGGGCCTGAGGATTTTTCTTTTTTGTGCATTTGGGAAAACAAGGCTGGTTTTTGCCTGTTGGGAGCTGGGGGAGCTCAACTGGTTTTTTGGGGGTATTTCAGCTCTGGGAAGGGGCAAAGCTCAGGGAAAAACTACAGATGTGATAAAATAAATTGCAGAAAACTGGAGATAATATAAGCTTTTCCTTCAGAAGACCAAGAGAGAAGTGGGAGGATCCAGCAAGCTCAAAGTGGGACTGGAGAGGGAAAAGCCTTTGGCATCTCCCAGAGAAGTCCCAAAATCAGTGTGTGTCATGCAGTGGGTCCTAAGAACCTTCTCCTCCTTCAGCTGGACATTGCAGTGCATTTAAGGTGGCCTGTCAGAATAATTACCCCTCCCAGCCAGGGAGGGAGCTTGTCCCTGGCTCCAATTTATTCTCCTGGAGTGGAATTAGCTGGGAAGTCATTTGTGAAGGGCTCTGTTTTAATTCAGGCTGGCTTGAAATAATCCAGCAGAGAGGCAAAACCATCCCTTCAGCCCCACTTTGCCCTCCCTCAGGGCAGATTTATTGCCTGTGACAGTGCCTTGTCCCAATAACAGCCCTGTCCCCAGCTTTAAATACAGGTGGGACAATTAAATGGAAAAATGACACCGTGACTCTTCCATAATCTTCCATTAAGGTAACGATGGCCATTCAGGCAGAGACAGAAGGGACCATGTGTCTCTTTGGAAAATAAATCTCCCACTGCTTATTTTTTCCCCCCCGTGCAGTGAGAAAAATATATTATTCCTCTTGAGAGAAGGAGCAGCTGAAGGACTTGCAGCTGAGGCAGCGGCTGTGCCTCGTGGGTCTGGAGCTGGGAATGCTGCGAGGGAGAACCAGCAAAGAGACAAAGCCCGTGGTGGCCTCACCCAGAGTGACAATTTCCTCCTGCAGTCGGGGAACGGAGCGTTTCAGGTTGGTTTTGTCAATTAATTAAACTTCTGGTTCACCTTTTAAAGGAAAGGAAAAGGCAGGGGGGGAAGCTTCTTTGGAGCTTTCGAAAATAGCGCAGCAAAATGTTTTGGCACTTCTGAAACAAAGCCTTTCACTTCAGAGACACCGGGATGAAGCAGCTCAGCGTTTTTCAAAGGTTTTCTGCTCTTTAATTCTTTTTTAACCTGAAATTATTCATCTCATTAGCATAATCCTGAATTCTCACTGCTCTGGTCCTGCTCAAACATCGTTTCCAGCAGATGCACAAACTGATCAAAAAAAAAAAAGCCCTTTCAGAGTGTGTTGACTTAGGACCACAATTTTTCCTGGATTTACACTTTATTCCTAATTCCTTTGCCCAGATTGACACATCTTCCCAATTTTCTGATCAGTAAATACAAATATGACCTGGTGGTAAGCAATGCAGCCCCTTGACAAACCCAGCTTGGGTTCCTCAGAGAACTTGCAGGAGCCTCCGAGCAGCTTCCAGCCCTGGGAAGGAGGAGCTGAGGTGGGAATACACCTCTCTCACCGTGCTATAAATAGAAATAGGGGGGTGTGAGGTTTTGTTTATTGAGATAAACTCAGGGGAAGTTCTGCTGGCACTATTTAACATGTAGACAGTGCAAGTTTACCTCTGTCATGGATATAAATATAATTATATGTAGAGATGGTCCATCTTGGTTTGGGTGAATCCATCACTTTATGTGCATCCCCATTAACTGTGCACCCCGAAATGTCTTCATGGCCCCAGTGAATGTCATGTGCACTCCTTCAACCATCTTCACATCCCTTTACATTTGGATTTCCTGTGGGAAGACTAGCCAGGGTCGAAAAACTTGTGGGTCTCCATAAATCTTCATTTTTAGGTGTGTGGAAATGTGGGTTTGTGCACACCCCCCCCCCAAATCCAGGAGTTCAACAAAATGCTGCAGGCAGGGAGGGTCTGGGGGGACATTCCCTTCCTCTTCCATTGGTCAAAGCCACTTTGTTATCAGTGTAATTCCCCGGATTTCATCAGAAATCACTTCCCTAAGTGGTGGAGACACCAGCACTGGAGGGAATTAAAAGATGTGTAGATGTGGCACTTGAGGGTGTGGGTTCAGGGTGGCCTTGACAATGCTGGGTTAAATGTTGGACTCAATGCTCTTGGAGATCTTTTCCAACCCAAACAATCCCACGATTCTTTGAAGAATCCCTCCCAGTGTGAGCAGAGCCTTGCAGTGCCAAAGGACTGATCAAACAGGATGCCACTGGTGTGGCAAGGAGGCACTGGGAGATGGCACAGGGTGCTGCTCCTCCCTGCCTGGAGCTGGGGGAGTTTGCAGTGGGATACACAGGTCACCAGCGGGGTCTTCTGGGGCGTGGGTTCTTCTTTCTTGACTGTTGAGTGTTAAATTGCATAATGGGTCACCGTGTGCTTCTTATGGGTGTCACCTGGGCCCTTTGGGATCACCCTGTCCCCGGTGGCGGCTCCTGAAGCGTTGGGGGAGAAGGAATGTGACAATTTGGTGCCTTTTATGGCCCATGCTGAAGGCACCTCCTCAGCTGAAGGGCTGGATTCTCATTTACACTCCAGGCTCTCCAGGCTGCACACACAGCTCCCAGAGCCCTTTTATGTTCAGAGCAGCTCGAGTGTAAATGAGAATCAGGCCCTCCAGTGCCATCTTTTTTCTTCCAAAGAGGAAAACATCTCCTTGACTACAGGGAGTGAAGTGGGTCAGGGCGGTTTGGGGTTCACTTAAAGCTCCTCCATGCCGTGGTGGGTGACAGCTGCACTTCACTTGAGAGAGGAAATGTTTGAGCTCCCTTTGGAGCAGGGACATTTTGCAAACCAAGGCAAAGAGAGAAGATGCTCCCTGCATCGTGCAGGGATTAGAGCAGAGGGGTTCTCCCAGATTCCCTCAGAGCAGAGGGGTTTTCCCAGTTTCTCTTTGAGCAGAGGTCTCTGAGGAGGAGCAGAGCAGCAGGAAAGGATCAAGGTCAAGGAGCTCTTCTGGACTTCACTCCCAGAGGGATGACATGGCAAAGACATGTCGGGTTTCGCTGCAATGATCTCCCTGAATTTTGTGCTCCATTACCCTGGAAGAGGACACAGTGTTTGGAGTGTGGTGACATAAATCTGGCTGCATGGCTGGGTTCTCCTGCTCTCAGGGATGAAAAGGTTCCCGGGAGCTGCAGTAGAAATGGAGAGGGACACATCCATAGGGGAAATACTTGGGAATGGTATTAATTAGTGCAAAAAAGAGGGGAGGAAAGTGATTTGGCTGTGATACACACAAGGATGTTTATCTTCCAGGGAGTGGGGGATGAGGCTGTACCAAGTTAATATCTGGGGCTGGAATGTGTTCAGATGAGGACTCGTCAATGCCTGGGAATGAGGATTTTGGAGATGGGGCTGTGAGAGCTACCTGAGATCTTCAGAAACTCTTGACAAGATCACTCTGACCCTACTGGTGATGATAGTGAGGACACTCCCTTCCGTGTATGGATTCCAGCCATGGCCCTGCCCCACCTCCCAGCACTGTCACAGCCCTTTGGTGCCTCCAGACCCCTTCCCTGGAGCTGGGGACACCAAGGCAGCCTGTCCCCATCACCACTCTCCCAGCTCTCCATGCTGTGGGACCCATGGGGTGAGCTATTTGCTGATTCATCACCTCTCCTGGTGACATCAAACAACCCCCTCAGGAGCTTCCCTTGGCACTTAATCAGGGAAGAACTTGTCTGTGGCATCTTAAGGACTTCTCAGGTGAGACAGATTCTTTCTGCAATAAAAAAGGCCATTAAGGCACAGGTGGAGGAATGACCAGAGTTTTTTCAACACCACAGCTCTCAAGACCCAATTGCAGCCCATTCCCAGGATTGGTGCAGGGAGAGGCAATGCCTGTGCTTTGATGCACAACCTCTTTAGTGTCTCCTCCTGCTCATTTCATTGAACCCTGAGCAGCCTCCACTTCCTGCAAGGTGAACTGGGGTCCTCCTCCCTCCAGGGACCATGGAGTGACTTGGCACTTGCAATGGATCCAACTTGGATTTTCCAACAGAAATCACCCTAACAACCAACTTACATCATCACAGACGAGATGCAACCTCCTTATCCTTCCTTCCCACCAAGGAGAAGCTGCTGGAGGAATCTGAAATGCAGATTCCTCCCCTTTGAATCTCATCTGTGGCTCTCACTTGTGCATCAGCTCTTTGCAGAGCCTGCTGGAAGCGACACCCCGTGTGCGGGATGCTGCCACATGCAGCCCTTCAGCTCTGCTCATTGCTATTGTTACGGGATAAATCATTCCTTAAGCTTCTCTCTTTCATTGCAAATTGGCCATGAAACACTTGCAATCTCTGCAGAGAGACACCCGGCTTGACAGCCTAAATCAGATCAGTAATCAAATCCCGATCCCATCGCTGCTACCTGGGATGAGTTATTAGAGCCACAAGCTGTTGGGGAAAGAAAAAGACAAGAATCTCTGCAGCAGAAAAAAAAAAAATCACATACGAAAAGTTTCTGCTACTTAGATCTGAGCTAGAAAGACCTGGAGCTTTCTCATATAGGTGATTGATTCTTTATTTCTGGATATTTGGGGCCTGGGGCTCAGCAGAGCTTACTCCTGGTGGTGCAGCAACCAGAGCTTGGGTTGAGGAGTTCCAGTGGTGACCAGCACAAAATAGATACAGAGCAGAGGGAGCAGGATGGCAGCTCCTCAGGGCACTCCTAATCCTCGACAAAAAGCGTTTGGAGTCATAATTGTGCAAAACCCCCATGTTTTAATGTCTTGCCAAACTTGTCGTGAGTAAATTCCTACACCTCAGTGCCCCATTGGATGTCCTGGTCAGGGCATCCAGAAGGGAAAATTTGTCCTCAACACACATTTTCATTTAGTTCTGTTTTCCTTGAGATTTAGACCCTCTTGCCCATATGATGTAATAAAAGCCTTGTTTTTTCCCCGTGCCCCCTCTGCCCAGCACAGCTGGATTGATGTGGATGAAGGATCCCAGGGATCAGAGCAGACTTGGCTGCAACTGGACTCCCTGTAGAGACAAAGCTGTGGGTTCAAAACTGCACTTGCACCTTTTTCTAGAATTTCTTTGCTCCAAATCTACCCATTTGGAGGCACCAGATGTTTTTGCAGAGGCTGAGAATGAGGAGAGGACCATGGTCCCTTCCAGTCCAAACTGTTCTGTTTCACCCTTGAAACTCCCTTTAATTAATCAGTTGCAGCATAAAATAATTTTCCCTTCATTTTCAAGTGAAGATTCAAGGTTTTATTTTGTAAGATGGGCTTTTTCTGGTGCATTTGTCCCATTCCCCTGGTGCTCTGCTTGGCAGAGGAGCCAGAGCTGCCTGGGCTTGCAGCCTCCACCTTCTCACTCTTCCAAAAAGCAGCCACAGCTCTGGAGAAAGCAAACGGGAGGATGGAATTTATTTTACACCATTTTAATAAAGCAACAGGGAAGGAGCTGGATGCTCTGGCCCTTGATTTCACATTTGTTTCTCCACCTCACTGGGTGCCAAAGCATCAGCAGAAAAGCCCTTTCACAGCAACACAAGTAGTTCAAAAGTGGTGCAGGGAGATCAAGCACCCAATTTCTTCTTGCTGAAGAACCAGAGTCACTTGTGGATAGGTTTGATCCCTGCTCTGGAGGAGCTGGATCTGTGCTGCCTCCCACCGCCTTCCCCACTCCAGCACTTCCCTGAGGATTCTGTCTAAATGGGATTTAAACTCCCCCATCCTTATCTCAGCCTGGTGACAGCTGACCGAAGCCTCAGGCTTATTCTTCCTCCCTCTTGAAAAGCCATGTATACACATCTATATCTCCTTTCCCCCAGCTGCTGCAGCACCGCCCTTATCCTCTCCCTGCTTGCACTCTCTCCTTCTTCCAGGGTTTTTTAGCAGGGCCAGGCACGTTTTAAACACTGCAGTGCTGTTGGACCCAGGGGGCAGGAATAACCCTCGCAGGTATGGCCTGGATTTAGCCCAGGGCTTTGCAGAGGGAGGATTTAGCAGCCCTAGGGTCAGGGCACAGCCACTCTGAAGTTGTAGGAGAGTATTTAGAGGGACACATAGAAGAGATTATATCCAAGCAGTGGGATGCAGGCTATAAAAGGAAAAACTCTTCACTTGCCCCATGCAGTACTTACCCAGCTGTAAAAAAATCCTACTCTTTTCTTCTCTCTGCTGGTAATTAAAATCACCAGCTTCAGGTTGCAAAGCCCAGGCTCAGGGAGGCTCAGACTGTCCTGCAAGGGGCCAGGGTGATGGGGATTTTGGGATGATCAGACCTCAGTGCTGATCCTTCCACCCTGACAGCTCCATCCCTTCACCAGCCTCTTTCCTTTCCAAGGCTCCCACCCAGAGTATGGTTAAACACTCTTAACGTGGTAAAACTGGGTGCAGGACATGGACTCGGGGTCCTGGCACAGGGTGCCCAGAGAAGCTGTGGCTGCCCCATCCCTGGAAGTGGCCAAGACCAGATTGGATGGGGCTTGGAGCAACCTGGGCTAGTGGAAGGTGTCCCTGCCCATGGCAAGGGGTGGAATGAGATGGATTTTAAGGTCCCTCCCCACCCAAACCATTCTGGAATTCGATGATTTTGGCAATATCATTTCCAGAATGAACCTTCTCAGTCCACATGGGAAAAAGAAAAAGCTTTTTCCGAATGTCACAGCCGTCCCTGGAGTGAGAAATGCACAGATTTGGGTGCCCCTCCCCAGACCAGAGCGGGGCATCTCCTGCTGGGTCCCTCTGCCCCCTCTCCCTGGGCACCATCCCAGGGCTGCCGAGCTGCCCAAAGGGGGCACAGGGAGACCTCCTGCTCTCCAGGGAAAAGCAACAGCCGGGGATGTGCTCTGTTCCAGGGCTGTTCCCATTCCTGTCACACCCGTGAGCCCTGACCCACTGCTCCCCAGCACTGGGACCTCACAGCCCAGGGCTGGGTGCTGGGACCTTCCATGGATTGTGGCTCCATCCACCCATGGAAACCACTTCCCTCCTCTGCCCCACAGCACCCCAGCCCCTTCCCAGCTTATGTGTGGATACAGATAGAGAGGCTACGGATATGATTGTTATGGATAGGGCCATGGCCATGGATATACCTGCTGAGGATATAGTTACAGACATTGATTTTATGGATATGGCTAATATGGATATGGACATGGACATGGACATGGATACACATGCTAAAGATACAGCTACAGATAGATTTTATGAATATGGCTGATAGGGATATGGACATAGACATGGATGTGCAAGCAAAAGGTACAGATATAGATTCTATGGATATGGTTGATATGGGTAGAATATACAGACAGATATAAGTATGGGTATAGCTATGGATACAAATATGGATATACAGACTGTAGGGACATAGATATAGATTATATGAATATGGACATGAATGACATGGATGTAGCTACAGATATAGATATAGATGAAAAGAATGCAGATATTGATACAGATTAAATGGATATGGATATGGATATTGATGCAATTGATATGAAATTGAATGTGGATGTTGATATGGATACAGATGATGCAAATGTAGGTATATGCATGATAGAGATAGGTATAGATATAGCTATAGATGGTATGGATGTAGGTATAGATACAGATAGATATAGATATAGATATATAGATAGATATAGAGATTAGATATAGAGATTAGATATAGAGATGAGATAGAGATAGATATAGAGATAGAGATAGAGATAGAGATAGAGATAGACTAGACCTGGATATAGATATATAAACATAGATGGGGGTATGGATTTGGATACAGACATGAATCCAGACACGATACTATGAGCAAAGGATGTTATTTTGGGCCACTCAGCCCCTGTTTGGTGCCATGTGGGGAGAAAAACTTCACCCCTGAGCCCAGAGGTGCAGGGAAGGGAGGGAAGTTGGGCTCCTGCAAAAGCCCCTGCTGGGACAAAGGGCATTTGTTACATTAATTGGTGCTGGAGATAGCGCCCAACAAATGAAAGTTATTAAAGGAAGGGAGATGGATGGAGCTCAAGGCATCCGTTTGTTTTGCCAGCGCCAAATTCATTTCCAGAAAAAGCCCTTATCAATTCCCAGGGAATAGTTTGCCCTGTCAGTGCCGAGCGAGTGTTAATGTTCTTTACGGCTCCGTTAGAGCTGGTGCAGTGACACCAATCTAAATAAGGGAGGAAGGAAGGCTTAATCAGCCTGTCACTGACCAGTTATTAACATTTTAGAACAAGGGCATTAAAGGAGAAAATTCTGAGAGGTCAATTTGTACTTCAGGAGAGAAGCCAAAAAGATAAGGAGGAGAGAAGTGACGGCCGCCAGCCAGCGGTCACGGAGCGGGCCATGAGACCCGGCTGGATCCGACTGCTGCAGAGCTATCCAAAGAGGACACGGGGCCTGGGATGGGCACGGAGCAGCACCCCGGACAAAGGGGGGTGTCCAGCTGGAGCCAGGCTGCCCCATGCCCTTGGCAGCCCTGGCCCCCTCCCCGCCCTCACTCACGGTCTCTACACCCCTGAGGCGGCTGCGGCTGCTCTGCAGAGCCCTGTGGGATGAAAGCTGCGTGCTCAGATACGGCTTATCCCTTCCAACCCCTGATGATAAGCTGGGATTAGTCCTCCCAGTGTATGATTATGTTTTGCCCACTCTCTTTGAAACGACACTGCTCTGGCCCTTTTCCCTGCAGCTTGTCCCACCAACCCTTAGGAAAACTGCTTGCCAGGCTCTGATTCAACTCTTCTTGCAGCAAACTCCCACCAGGGTCCAAATCATTTGTGTCCCTCGTGGTCTGTGCCAAACTCTTCTGAGTTCCTCACCTGCTGCAGAGCTCACCATCCTCCAACACCCATCCCTCTGGTGCCCCATGGGGACCACACAGGAAAACCCAGCATAAAATTCATATGTTCACCTCCCATAATAAATAAACAGCTCTGCTGCAGTGCTGCCTTCTGCCCCTCATTCCCTCAGATCTATAGAGGAACATCATCCAGGCTCCGTTTGGGAGCAGGGGGTCATCTGGGAAGCATCACTGCTGTTCCACGTTAGGTTTATTCCCTCTGTGTGTTGTTGGGTCCCTAAAGGAGCTGCGTGAGAACTGTGAGGCTGTTTGCAGGAGCAGCAGAGCAGCGGGACAGACAGCAGCCATCCCTCAAATCATTTCTCCAGAGAGAACGAAAAGGGAGAGAAATAAAACATTTAAAAAAGAAAATCAAATCTGCAGTGGAGGAGTCAGGGAGGGCAACTATTGTAGTGGTTTTTTTTTTTTTTTTACGTGGGGGGGAAGGGGAGGGCCGGGA
>JAWWTY010000064.1:1019176-1033332 GCA_035222235.1 Margarornis squamiger
AGTATGGAGGAGGTGTCTGAGCACAGGAACATGGAGAAGGTGCTGGAGATCAGGAGTATGGAGGAGGTGTCTGAGCTCAGGAACATGGAGAAGGTGCTGGAGATCAGGAGTATGGAGGAGGTGTCTGAGCACAGGAACATGGAGAAGGTGCTGGAGATCAGGAGTATGGAGGAGGTGTCTGAGCTTGGGAGCACGGAAAAGGTGTTGGAGCTCAGGAGCACAGAGAAGGTGTCTGAGCACAGGAACATGGAGAAGGTACCAGAGCTCAGGAACATGGAGAAAGTGTCTGAACTCAGAAACACAGAGAAGGTGCCAGAGCTCAGCAGTATGGGGAAGATGTCTGAGCACAGGAACATGGAGAAGGTGCCAGAGCTCAGGGACATGGAGAAGATGCCTGAGCTCAGGAGCAGGGAGAAGGTGCCTGAGCCGCCCCAATCACACAGGGCGGGGAACCCTGGCATGATGTGGCTGAGATTTTCCAATGATTTGCTCCTTTCTGCTTTGCTTGACCCAACCCAAGTGGGGTGAATTGGCTTTGATGCAGCTCTGGTGGTGCTGCTGCTTCACCCTGTGCTGGCCAGGATTTGGGGACTCTGATGAAGCTTCGGTCCTTGGGTTTGCCTGGTTTCCCAAGCCCAGCTCTTGGTTAACACCATCCCCTGTGAGAGTGGTGAGGCCCTGGCACAGGGTGCCCAGAGAAGCTGTGGATCCCCCATCTGTGGAAGTGTCCAAGGCCAGGTTGGATGGGGCTTGGAGCAACCTGGGCTAGTGGAAGGTGTCCATGCCCATGGCAGGGGATTGGACTTGGTGGTCTTTGAGGTCCCTTCCCACCAAAACCAATCTAGGATTGAACAATTCTGTGAAGAATCTGGACCACAGTTGCTTTAAATGAAGTTGTTCAAGAGTGCCCCAAACTCCCCACACCTTCAGACAATGGCCCCTCTTCCCATTGCAGGCCTCAAGCTTCCCTTATGAAGCCAAATTCCCTTTGGGATCATGATCTATAAGGTCCTTTACAGTAGTCAGGATTTGGAACCCACCAATATTTCTCTCCATAACCTGGAGGAAGCAAGGACATGGTGGCTGCTCAACTGTTTTTTCCAGAAAGACAGTAAGGATTTTCTGACCTGATCCAAATATTTCCATGATTCAAGCAAAAAGGGGATGGGGAGAAACCAGGCAGGGAGGGTGGGATCTGTGGGAGATGAGCTGGGAGTCGTTATTCAGCAATGAGAAGTGCAAGGTAATGCGATGTGGGGAGACCACTTAAATTGTTCCTGCACTCCAGTGGTCTCGGAATTAATTGTAGCCTGGCAGGAAAACACCCCGGCATCCTGCTGAATAACCTGATGGAAGGATCTGCTGTTAGCCAAGCAGCAATTAGGAGGGGAAACAAGTCATTAAGCTGCATTAAGCCAGGCATGGAAAGTTTTAATGCAAGGATAATGCCCAGCTGGGTAAATTTGTGAAGGATTGACTCTCTCCTTCTCATCTTGTTCATCTTTGGAACAACTTGTCCCAGGACACCCAGAGGACCATGGTCCCCTTTGTGCTGAGGTGGGAATGCCTGTTGTTTGATGCAGAAAGTTTCAATGCCTGCCAAAAAATTGGGAATAAATCTGAGGTCCTGCAGGCTCGTTGCTGCCACCGAGACGGATGAGGCTGCTCGGAGCTGGGCACATCAGCTCCTGGAGCTTTATGGAGTCAGCGAGGCTCCCTCCACCTCCCTGAGCTGAGGGACAGGCATGGGAGATTGAAAAGGCTTAAATTTGTGTCTGCAATTTGGGTATCGCATTTCTTAAGCCACAGGGATCAATTTGTTCTATCTCAGGGAGATCAGAGCCAATGTCCAACATAAATACAGATGAGAACCTGCACAGGCTCTGCTTCCCCTCCCTGCTCTAAAACACCCTGGCAGCCTCCTCTTAGCCTAATTGCTGCTACACACCGAGTTTATACACAGGATAAATATCTATTTATAATCTGCAGGACACCCTCCCTGCAGCTTCAAAAGGGGGAAAAGAGCCTCGGGATCCATCTGCTGACTGGTCACCTGCCTTGCCACCAGCCCCCACAATAAGGGCTCTCTGAGAAAAGCTGAGCTTAATTAGAGCCCTAAATATGCTTTCCCCCTTGCACAGGTGTCTTCTCTATCATTTACTCCTTGCTTCATCCTGGAAGGGATGTAAAGCTCCTCCCTGCCTTGGGTGCATGCAGTGGGGGCTGCAGACTTTTGGGAATTCGCTGCGATAAAGTTGTCCAAGGCATCTCTGGCTCTCCAGAAATTTTCTCATCACCCTCCTGAGGTTCATTTTCAGTTTTGCAGTCACCAAACTGCAGCTTTTGGAGTAAGGACTGAGCCTTTGTGCCAACACCAGAGGGTAGGGAGGGCAGGGGATGGGGGTACCCATCATGTAGGTGATGCAGGAGGGTGGGCATGAACAGGGATTTAGTGGTGATTCCAAGCAGGAAAACCTCTGGTCACTTCTTATACTGCAGACAAAAGCACTGGAGAGGGACTTTTCACAGGGGCATGGAGTGATAGGATGAGGGGAATGGCCTGAAGCTGAAGGAGGGCAGGGTTAGATGGGATAATGGGAAGAAATCCTTGGCTGTGAGGGTGGGGAGGCCCTGGCAGAGGCTGCCCAGAGAGGTTTTACACTCTCCATCCCTGGAAGTGTCCAAGACCAGGTTGGATGGGGCTTGGAGCAACCTGGAAGGTGGGAATGAGATGAGCCTTAAGGTCCCTTCCAACCCAAACCATTCTGGGATACTACTAAAAAAAACAAGGACTGAAAAACATTTGCAGTTTGCTTGTGCTCGCGAGTGATGGGTTTGTCTTTATTGGCTGCGCTCATTAAAGATCCTGGTGAGGGGAGAAATCCTGACATGAGTGATTGGAAATGCAAGTGATGGAAGACCGAGAGGAAAAGGGGATTTTTTCTCCTCTCCCCTGCTGAAGACAGCAGGAATTGGGGAAGGATTGGCTTAGCACTATCCATCAGGAAAAGACTTCCCATCAAAAAGTGAGCAAGAAAAATAACACCTGGGCAAAAGCAAGGAGAGCAGCAAACTCCTCCGAGGTCACAGAGGCTTTTTGGGAAGGATGATGGGGTGGAAGAACCTGGGCAAGGCAGGAGGGGAAGGCAATAAGAACTAAAGTGTTATAAAAGGACATGAAACAGGTGAGGGGGGTGGGAGCAAAGGGGACCCCCCGGAGCATTTTGGGAAGGGAGATGTTCTTCACGCAGGATGAAAGGCAAGGATGTCAGAGTGGAGCCAGGGGGGAGGCCGGGCTGGGAACAGGGGGATCCATCTCACTCAGAGGCTCTTTGAAGATTTTTCTGGGCTATAAGAGCTTGGGAAATGTTGCTGTCGGCTCAGTGGGTCTGCCTGGGCCCTGGGAATAAGAATCCTGGGAGATTGCAAGGGAAACATCCTGAGTTTAGCTCAAGGCTGGGCTCCAACCACTTGTTATGGAATGTTCCTGTCTCCAAGTGGAGATGGGGCTGGAAGGGTTTGGGGAGGGAAAAGCTGTAGAAACTGCTGCAAAGAGCTGACACGGCCCAGAGGGGATGGAAAGAAAGATTTTTCCCAGGATGCCAGAGGAGACCTTGAAGAATTTGTTGCCAGCCAGGAAAGCATAGAAAAGTTGATGGAGTGAGGCTGAACTTGAAGGCAAGGAGATGCCCTGCAAGGACAGCGAGATTTGTTACCAGCCCTTGCCATCCCTCTCCTGTTCTGTTCTGTCTTTCCTCTGGATTAATCAATTCCTGGGATTAATTGTCTTTGCTCCCACCCAGCAGCACCACAGGGAAGACACTCAGAGGTTCCCCTGGAAGGACATGGCTCAACCCCACCCAGCCCCAACATTCCACCTGAGTCAGGGCCCACCACAACTCTCACAAAACATTTGCATTATGCAAATTCGGCATATGCAGATCAGCCTTTCCGAAAATAATATGCAATCAAGCAATTAGCAAGTGCCTTGTCTTTAGCTCACAGGTAGGCTCAGTTCCTGAGACTCTTCATTCTGGATTGGCTCTGCAACCTTAATAATGCCATTTTTAATTCCCTGGTAGCCTTTTTAAGATGAATTTTCCCTTCATTTTCCTGCCCCAAGCCCTCTCTGCCACCCACCAGTTGCCTCTCCAGTGGAAGGGAGGATGACAGAGGGATGTTTTTCTCATAGCAGAGAGTACAGCCATAAATTCCACTTATATCCAGTAAAATACAGGCATCCAATTAAACCCATAATCCTATAAACCTGCCAGCAATCAGACACACTTTTAAAAATCAGCCCCGACAGATACTTTAAATCAATATATCCAGGTAACAACTTCAAGCCTGTAGGATCATCCAACACTGCATCTTTCACAGCTCCATCACTGAAAGAATAAATATTCCACATAATAAAGAATATTCCGGACAAGTGGGTATTCCACCACAAGTGGGTTGGTTTTATGGCTTTGCCCCCTTTTAGCTTCACCGGAGGAGATTGCTGAGTGATGGTCAAGGATTGAGGGCAATCAGGAGGAGTTTGGGTCAGTGCTTCCTGTGCTATACCACATCACCCCTCCCTGGCTCCTTTCCCTTGGAGATGTCGGGGGGATGGATAGTTTGGGATAGATTGTTATCCAGATCTTTTTTTCCCAGAGAGGATTTAATTTATGAGCCGCTTTCCGATAAGAGCTGAGGGCTCTGCCAAATTTGGAAACCTTTCCTACCACAAGGTACAAAGTGGTTGGCAAGAGGAAGGGGCAGGGCAGGTGATGGATGCTGAGGAGCATCACTGCCACTCATCATCCCACCGGCAGCGCCGGGAAGAGCGGAGTCACCGGGTCTGTGCCATTCATCAGGTCACTGGAAGGAAATCACTGGGCTTTTGCTGCTTTTAGGGACACTTCACCCCCAAAAAAAGTCCAGCCTGGTGCTGGTGACAATTCCTTGGGCTCTGCAGACCCAAGGGTGCTTGTGAGGGAAAATCATAGAATTGTGGAGTCACAGAAACATGGAGTCGTGGAGTCAGAGAAATGTAGAACGGCAACGAAAAGGGAAAAGCTTTTAGGGCAAAATCCAGGAATTTGGGCTTCCACTGCCAAGTTAATGTGGGTCAGCAAAGCCAGGGGCTTGAGGAAGACAGAACCAGAGTTCATCTCCCATCCCCACCCACAAGTCCCAGATTTCAGGGTGGGACGATGCACTGAGTGCCCCTGGCTCTGTCTTTATCTGATGCACCTTGAACGTGCTTGAGATTCTTTGGAAATGACTTTTTCACCTCCATTTTCAAGGTCTCCTCTGCCAGGCTGGAAGGCAACACAATTGCCATGCTCTGTCTGCCCATGAATATGGTAAATTATGTGTCATTTGGTGTTAAAATGGCTTGGTTTGCCAGACAGGAATCAGGGAGGGCAGGAATATGAAAGTCAGGTGGACTTTCACACCTTGCATGCTCCTGGGAGCTCCTCCTGAGCCACCACTGAGCTTTCTCGTCCCCCCAGCATCTCTGCTGGGAGCTGAGACAGCCCCAGCACAGCAGCAGAGAAGTATTTGAAGCATATTTAAGAGTGTTTAAACAGTTTTATAGGGGCTATTTTCTTTGTATCCCTTCGCTTGTAAAACCAGGTACTTCCACCCTCGGACTCCAAATGCAATAAACTCACGGTGGTCATAAAAGATCTTTTAGATCTTTTAGGCTGCCCTGGAATAGCTTTTCCAGGGCTCAGAACGTGGGTGTTCCACTGCCAGGAACACACTGCTGGACCGTACGAGGAGCCAGCACATGGCCCAGCCCAGTGATGGCACAATCCCTCTTTTTTTTCAAGTCCTTTCTGGCAATAAACTTGGAATTAATGATCACTTCATGGAGAGCAAATGTACCCATTGACCTGGGACTGAACTTCAGCCACTCGAGGAGAAGCATTTGCTGCTCTTCAAATGTTCATTTTCAGGAGACGCGGAACGAAACTTTGATCTTCGGAATACAAAATGTTTCAGCTCTCATTGCCTAAAGTTCAGTTTTTTGGGGAATGTCCAACAGGTTTTCACTCATTTCATTGAATCGTGGAATATCCTGAGCTGGAAGGGATGCACAAGGACCATCCTGTCCAACTTCTGGCCCTGCACAGACACCCCAACAATCCCACCACGTGCTGAGAGGGTTGTGCAAACACTCCTTGAGCTCTGCCAGCCTTCTGGTTGTGACCACTGCCCTGGGGAGCCAAAAGGAATCTCAGGTGCAATTATCCCATGTGGCTACAACTCCAAAATATTATTAAGTTGGTGCAATAATGATTCAAGTGATGCCCAAGTCAAGGATTTCAGGATCTGCTTCCCAAGGTCCAGGATCTCAGCATCTCTCTGGTTATAGAAAACCCCATTTTCTCTTCTCACAGGTTATTTGCACCCAGTCAGAACATCAGCCCAGTGCAGAATACATGGGAAATCACTCCCATATTTATCCCAGATCCCAGGTGAGACAACCCCACCTCCCACACACCCCGGTAAAACACCATATTCACAACAGGCACCATGAGGATGATCCACCTCATCTGCCGTGCTTAGTCAGCTGCAGACCTGGAGCTAAGAGGGAAAAGAAATATAAATCTGTCATTTAAGGAGCCCTGGTTCCTCTCCTGGCTAATAAGATTAGACAAAAATGTTTTAAATCAAAATCCCAGAGCTTGTTGTTGGTTTTTAAAAGAGGCTGAGCCTTTCTGGTGAGGCTTTTTCTGATCTTTCTGCTGAATGTTGAGGCCAAGTCAGAGTCCCAAACCTCTTTGGGGGTCACAGGCAGCTCTGAGCCAGATTGCTTGGGAAAAGTGGGGTCTTGGGTTCAGAAAAATCACTGATTTTCAATCTCAGCAGCCAAGGAAAGGAGCCCCGTGGCTTCAGCACAGCAGGTTTTGGTGACAATACTGAGCTGCTCCCACCAGTCCCAAGGGATGCTCCTGGCAAAAAGAAAGGATGCTGAAAAATGGACCAGAGTGCAAAGAAAGGCCCAGAACTCACCCAAGGGCCAGGAAAAATGCCTTGCAGTGGGAGCCTTAAAGAGCTTCGCCTCTTTATCTTATCAAGAAGAAGAATGGGAGCGATTTGATTACAGCACACAAGCACCTTCTCGGGGAGAAAACACCGGACACGGCAAAACCTCTTTAATCCATCAGCCAAAGGCACGACAAGAAGGAAAAGCTGGAAGCAGAAACCAAATCTATTTTAATTAAAAATTTGGCAGTGGACTTATTTTTTCTTTTCTTTTCTTACCCCCCCCCCCCCCATCAGCACAAGTAATTAACCATTAAACGAATCATCAGTGAAAGGGCTCATCCTCCAGAGGTTGGTCCTGGCTTGGTGGGATCAGCACAGGCAGAATGTTGGGATTTTTAACCCTGGATTTGGGGACTCACATCCTTTGCAAGGCAGAGGAGGCTGCAGATATTTCCAAGCCCTTCTCAACTCCTCCACATTCAGATCTCTCTGCTACACAGCAAAGTTTGCCACTTTCCAACAAAATTAGGCACTGGATTGTTATTTTATTTTTTTCTCCATCAGCACAAAGGATTAACCACTAGAACAAACCACCAGCGAAAGGGTCCCTCCTGCCCTGGTGCTGCAAGGATGGCCCTGGCTCCGTGGGGATCAGCATAGGCAGAATGTTGGGGTTTGTCACCCTGGATTTGAGGACTCAAATTCTCTGCAAGGCAGAGGAGGCTGCAGATATTTCCAAGCCCTTCCCAGCTCCCCCACCCTCGGATCTCTCTGCTAGACAGCAAAGTTTGCCACTTCCCAGCAAAATTATCTACTGGGTTGTTATTTCATTTTAATTTTTTCTCCATCAGCACAAAGGATTAACCATTAAAACAAACCAGCAGTGAAAGGGTCCATCCTGCTCCAGCACCACAGAGGTCAGTCCTGGCTCGGTGGGACACAGGCAGAATGTTGGGATTTGTCACACTGGCTTTGAGGTCTCAAATTCTCTGCAAGGCAGAGGAGGCTGCAGATATTTCCAAGCCCTTCCCAGCTCCTCCACCCTCGGCTCTCTCTGCTAGACAGCAAAGTTTGCCACTTCCCAGCCCCTCGCTCTCATCGCAGCCGCAGATGCATCTGATCCACGCTGCAAGATAATGATAGAAAATTACAGTGTAATAAGATAATGGGATTTATTTATAGAATTTGCTTTCCAATCACGCCCACATGATCTATGTATCCCCACACACGCACACACGGCACTTTCTATGTGTGTGTATTAGCATAAGTGGTTGGCTTTGTGGAAGCAAAATGCCACCTGGGGGATGTCGAGCTGTTCCCAAGTGGTTCAATCCCAACGAGAAGGGTGCTGGCACATCACAAATAGTCCCCTCATCATCATAACAATGACACCATATTTCCATCACACTTTTATCTCGAAGCACTTGAAAAAAAAATATAAAAGCAAAAAAGAGGGAACAAAAATATAAACTAAATGTAAACTGCTCCACAAACCCCGTGTACGGGAGAGGAGAATTGAATTGCAATGACAGACTTAACCGGAGACAAATCCCGTCTCCAATAGAAACAAGCCAAGGGAAATTTAAGGAGGAAGCACGTAATTAGCTGGGGATGGTCAGCACAGCAGGGCTCTTAATGAGCTTGCTCCCCACAGGGCTGTGTCAGGTTTAAGAACAGGGGGGTGCAGGAGGTCAGTGAGTCTCCAGATCCCAAACTGCAGTGAGGATGCCCAGCAAACACGAACGGAGGGTGATGAAGCACCACAATAACTGAACTGAGGGTGCAGTGGCTGTTCCACCTCTTGGTGGAGTTTCCCAACCCACAACAAGGCTGCTTTTGCCACTCAGACAACACCGTGGGGCTGTTAAAGCTTTGGGATTCGTGTCCTGGGAGGATTCATCCCCCTGCCACGGGGTTTATTATTTCTTTCATAAATCCCACGACAATCTGCACCCCAAAATCGAGTTCCAGGGTGAGGAGAGAAGCTGTTAAAAAATGGGCCAATCAGCCCCTGAAAAGTAATGTTGTACCCTAAAGAAGCATCAGCCATGGACACAGGGATGTTTGTGGGGGAAACCATGGCAAAGCTGCTGAAGTTCATGGAATCATGGAAGGGTTTGGGTTGGAGGGGACATTAAAGCCCATCTTGTTCCCAAGGGCAAGGACACCTTCCACTAGACCGAGTTGCTCCAAGCCCAGTCCAACCTGGCCTTGGACACTTCCAGGGATAGAGAGTCCACAACCTCCCTGGGCAAGTCCACTTCTCCAGGCTGCTCCTGCTCTGAACATCCCATCACATGCTCACCCAGCATCCAGCCTGGTGCCACGGCCACCCACAGCCAGTGGACACTTAGTACCAGCTTTTTGGGTGAAACATCAGCTTTTATAGAGAAAAGCATTTTCAGCACCTGCAGAATTACCTGCAAATACATTTCCCATACACTTCACTAGGACATCCCTGCTCCACACCAGGGTCGTACCTGCCTGTCCATGGAGCCTGAGCAACCAGGGGCAGGTGGTGGTGGGGGAGGCAGTGGGGGAGTATTCCTGCCCAGCATCCCTGCTCAGCATCCCTGCTCAGCATCCCTGCCCAGCATCCCTGCCCAGCATCCCTGCTCAGCATCCCTGCCCAGCATCCCTGCTCAGCATCCCTGCCCAGCATCCCTGCCCATTATCCCTGCCCAGCATTCCTGCCCATTATCCCTGCCCAGCATCCCTGCCCAGTATCCCTGCTCAGTATCCCTGCTCACTATCCCACTCCACACAGTTCCCAGCCCGCTGGACATGGAGGGATGGCAGTCCAGAGGGGTGGCAGCACACAGGGATGGCAGCACACAGGGTTGGCAGCACACAAGGGTGGCAGCTCCTCTCTCTCCCCATCTGCAGAACAGTGCAATTATTTTTCAGGGGCTGGAGCATCTCCACGGAGCTGCTTCTCTGGGGAAGATCAAAGTCAACCTCTGATGAGGAGAGCTGAACAAGATCCCTGCTCAGGGTGGGAGAACTGGGAGGAGAGGAAACATAAAGAAAAGGGGGATGGCTGAGAGCAAGGGGAAGTTTTCCATCACGGGCTGGATAAACCCTAAATAGACCCTGCTGGCTCAGTGTCTCACCTCTAACGATTCCATCACGGAATGACTGGGCTTTCCCAGCCCACCAAGGGGCTGCTCTGTGCCAATGGCTCTGGGTGGGCAGTGGAGGGTTTGGCCACCCCCGTCCTTCAGTATTCAGATCCTACCTCAGCTCGGCTCTGCCGGTGGGGCAACCAAGCTTTGGAGAGATTTTTTTGGAAATGCAAAGGACCAAGAGGACCCAGATCATCTTTTATAGATGCTGCTGCCTCCGGCAGAAAAGCCGAAGCAAATTCCAGCACTTCACCGCTCCTTTGATTTCAGCACTTTTAAGCAGAGAGGAGGGAAAGCCCCCACACCATTCCCCAACCCTGGAACCCAGGTGGCCCCTCCAGGATGTCCCACCACCACCTTCCCTCCTGCCAACCCCCAGCAGCAAAAATCTCCTCAGCAACACCAACCTGGGGGCTCATTCCAGGCTGTGGGAAGGGAGGGGGGAACGGCAGGACTGGCAGAGGTTCCCTCTGCCTTCAAATGTAGTTGTGCTCTATATTCAAATGGCAGTTTAATGAGCCTTTCCCTATTTCCAGCAACTTTATCACATCATTAAAGCACAGAATGAATAATACATCTAGCGAGGGGTTATGCTGAACTCCAGACCTGCTGCAGCTTCAAACGGAGCAGAGAGGAGAGGCAGGGGCTCCGAGTGAGGGCTGGAGCTGTGCTGGGAGGGCACGGAGGGATTTGGGCTCTGATGTGCCCAATCCCACGCAGAGGGACCATCCCAGGATGCCAAACTGCTGCCGTTTGAACTCAGCGATGAATAGGTGCTGTTCCTACCCAAAACATCCCTCTCTGGCCTGCAGAAATAAAGCAACGCTTCTTTTTAAATAGTTTTTATATTTTTTGAATTATCGCTTGCCATAGATTCATCCTCAGACACTGCACAGACCAGGCTCTGTGTGTACCTCTAAAAATGAGGCCAACTGGGACAAAAGGTCTGATCCAGGTCACAGCAGACCTCTCTGGGTGAGGTCTTGGCCAAATTATCCCATTGCCAAAGTGGAGTGTTCATTACATCCACATGGATGGGTGGGCAGATGAAGATGCTCTTGGAGGGATCTGTGCTCCAAGCACCCAGGGGTGTCCTGTACCTCAAGGTGGTCTCAATACAGGCTCAGCACCTCAAGGAAAGGAAAAAATCTCATTTATTAAAGCAAAAGCTCATTTAAAACAAGAGAAAAATTAAAAAAAAAACCTACCCCAAGAGGCCAAAACAAACCCATCTTCAGTTCAGGACGCAAAGTGTGTTCTCCCCAAGGGAAAACTAAGCAATTAATGCTGCAAAGATTCAAAGATTTTATGGTTTGGGGCTTTTTTTTGTAAATTGTCCTCATCAAAACTAGTCTTTATGTATTTTTTTGGAGGCCATTGTTTGTGGGCATTGATTTCTTTTTCTCTTATTCTTTCTGAGTGTTGTATTTTGGATGGTGCTTACTGATGTGAAAAAAGCCATCTCGTGTTGCTGATAAGGCTGGAGATAACTGCAGAGGTCAGGGAACAGCTGGGGAAAGAGAGGAGAGGAGGGGGAAAGTTTCAGCTCCATCCCCACTCCCAAACCTGAAGAAAAACAGTATTAAGTGGCCCAGAATGGTTAATGAGGTGGATTTTCTCTAGGGCCAGCCAAAAGGAAGAAAGGAAGGAAACAATTTAACTGTATTTCCTCGTTATCTCATCTCAGACGTTTTAATTTGTGCTCTCTTTGAGGCTTCTCCTTTATTCTTTTTCTTTTTCTTTTTTTTTTTTTTTTTTTGTGTTCATCTTCTCCTGGTGTGTGTTCAGCTGAGTAATGGATGACATTGCAGGAAAATGGGAGGGTTTTTTTGTCTGGCCCAGTAACCACTTCCAAGGTCGCACGTGACAGAGGGGAGACGGTGCTTTCAAGGTGAGACAGAAAGGAAGAAGAGAAAAACCCTTCTCTTATCAGATCTTAATAAAATACGTTTGCTGCTTTATTCCCGTCACGAGCCAAGAACAGGCTCATCCCTTTCCATTTTTATCCCCTCAAATGATGGTAAAGCTGGTCCTGAGCAACCACCCAGGGGAAAACAAAAATTGCTGGGTAAGAGAGATCAGACTTTAAGGAGAGACTTAGAAAAAGAGAATCAAAGGTTGGAGGGACCTTAAAGCTCATCCAGTTCCACACCTTCCACTAGCCCAGGTGTCTCTGAGCCCCATCCAACCTGGCCTTGGATGCTTCCAGGGATGGGGCAGCCACAGCTTCTCGGGGCACCCTGGCACAGGGCCTTTGAGTAAAGAATACCAATGCCCAATATCCAGTCTACATCCCTCCTCTTTCAGTTTAAAACCATTCCCTCTTTCCCTACCAAGAGGTCGAAGGGAATTGCGTCGGAGTCCCGGGAATGCACAGGGCACACGGGGAGGCCGAGAAACAGCTGAATCCAGAAGCAGTGACTCCAGAAAGCAGGAGGAAGGCTCCTCACTTGGTTTGAGGGCTTTCTTTTCATAGCATTTCAAAGAAGCAATTTGATAAAATGGCTATTAATTATGCTTGTCTTTGTTTGAGCAATTAAGGGGCCATTTCACTTCTGGGAGAGCCCAGACGGAGCCTGAATGAGGTCAAAGCAAAGCAAAGCCACCTCAAGCTTAATTATAAAAGCCGTTTGCTGCTCTGAATTGGCCTCTGGAGCTGGGTTTTGCTCCAAGACCAAGGGAGAGGTCTCTGCTTCCCAAACCACTCGGGGAAGCGGGAAGGAGGATGCAAACAAACCTTTCAGTGGCAGGAACAACGGGATGGCAGGAGCTGCCCAGGGGGAATCTCAGCCTCGATGCCGGCGTGAGGACAACCTTCCGGTGCTAATCCAGACACAAACGAAGCCCTGCAGCTCTAATTAAAAGGGTTGCTGTAGCTAATGATCTGCCCAGTGCTAATTAACTCCAAAATGTGGCTGCTCAATGCACTCCTGCTCTGCTGCTGGGTTTGCTGTTCGTGCATGGAAGTGCCTTCTCCGGGCTCCTCCCGGGGTCGGAGTTTTCCTGAGCCATTCCTGGGAAGATCTCCCGAGCACAGATAACTAAATCTTTGCAAACCTCTGAGGTCTCTCCTTCTCCTTCCTCTCTCCTTTTCCTTTATTTCATTTTTTTCTTCTCTAATTTGCCCAATTCTGCTTCCGAGCTTCAGAAATTGGTGACTTATAATAGAAGTGTCTTCTCAGCCATATTTATAGCACGGCGCTCGCAGAAGGTTCAGGTAGCAGGGTAATTTAAATTTAGTTCAGGGAGCTGCAAGGATGCAGCCGTGTCCTTTGGGACAGGATTTTCCCCACTTGACCCCTAGTCTGGGTAAGAATCCATGCACTGAACCTCCCACGTGCTGCTTTGGTGGGGTGATTTTAGATGCAGGATGGGATATGGGTTTTGTGTGGAAAACTCAGGTTCCACATTAGTGTGAGGTGGAGAAACCATCAGATTTGAGACTGTTTTTAATGTGATTGCCTGTCAGAGGTGAGGGGCTACTGCTCAAGGTAGAAAAAGGTTTCCCAACCCAAAAACTGATCTGTGGGGCCTTCATCCTTTCCTATAGCGGTCCAATCCCATTCCATCATCTCCTCCATAGAGAAATACAGTCTTGTGGAAGCGTGACTGGCAGCCAGCCTTTGCCATCTGCTCTGGCCCCTCATTATGGATTCCCAACAAACATGTGTGACAATTAGATCCGTACAAACATCTCGTGGCTCATATGGGATGGAAAGGCGGGCATATGCTCCCTGCCCAATAAATCCCACGCCTGAGCTGGGTCTGCTCCTGAAGAAGACACCAGGGAAGAGGGATGAGATGTTCTCCTCACCTACACTTGCACAACAGAGGGATAGTTAGGAAGAGAAATTCTGCTCTGCTAGAGGAGAAAGGAAGTAAAGGATAGTAAAGGAGGATCACAGAATCAGTGAATCCCAGGATATGCTGAGCTGGAAGGGACACACAAGGACTGTCGAGTCCAGCTCTCAGCCCTGCACAGGCCCATCCCCAAGAGTCACCCCCTGTGCCCCAGAGCATCATCCAAACCCTCCTGGAGCTCTG
>JAWWTY010000064.1:1033432-1043996 GCA_035222235.1 Margarornis squamiger
GTGCTCTGCCCCTCCCCAGGAAGGTGTCCCTGCCATGAGGTCTCCCCTCAGTCTCCTCTTCTCCAGCTGGACACACCAAGTGCCCTCAGTGTCCTCACTCGCTTCCCCTCAGCCCTTCCCCATCTTCATTGCCCCCTTTGGACACTCTGTAGTGGCTTCACATCTTTCCTATATTGTGGTCACCAAACCTGTCCCAATGTTCAAGGTGAGGGCACCCCAGAGCAGGGCAGAGGACCTTGGAGGTGCTTCAGGCTTTGCAAAGGGCTGGACCCTTTGGGGGACTAATTGTCTGAGGCCAAAACTCCCAGGCTGGGTTTGCTAAGGCCAAACCCCCAAGGAGGCTGTGCCAGCTTGGCACAAGGTCTGCGTGTCCCCTTCGGGGGAGAAGCACCCCTGTGCAAGCACTGCTGGCTGCAGGAGTGAGTGATTATGATGATCACTGCTCTCAGGGGCTGTAAGTGAATTGCTGCTCGAGAAGAAGAGAGGACAGATGGAATAATAGTCCCTGACTCCTCAGCTGCCCCAGAGCCAGACGGTGGCGGCGCGGTGGCACCGCGGCTCTACTGTGGGGACTTGCCCCGGGAGCACAACATCAGCCTGTGGGCTGCAGGTCCCTGTCACTTCAAACCTGTTGTAATCCAGACCAAAACTATCATGGATGAGGCAAAAAGGGTCCTCAGAGCCTGGAAAGGCACCTGTCAATTCTCCAAGGTCCAGCCACTCTTCAGCCGTTGGAAGGAGCCACTCCCTATTCTCTCATGATGCTCCGTAAATTCCTGAGACCTGAAAAAATGCATTTTCCCCCATATTTTCTCTGCCAGACCTGTTCCTGCTCTCTGCAAAATTAAAGGCTTTCCTTACCTCCTCCTTCCTCTTCCCTCTAAGAGGTAGGAAGGGGAGAGATCCCACCACACATGAACAGCCCCTTCTCTCCCAAAATTTCCATTCCATTGCTATCACAGCAATAAATTTGGAGTGTGACATCAGCACATCAACTTCTTTCAAGTTTTTGATAGAGGAGATCCCTGATACCTTTTTATTTCAGTTCCCTTCTGCCCCTAAAAAGGGATGTGCCATAAGGTTGTTGTGCCGTGAGGTTGCCAGGGTGGGAAAAGCGATGGAAGGCTTTGGGTTGTTAGTTTTGATTTAAAAGTTAAAATCATCACATCCCTGGAAGATGTTCCTGGGATGGATCCAAAACAAAGGCTTTGCTGAGGGTTCTGATTGGTCAGCAGCTCAATGGGAGCAGAAACAGCTGCTCCAGCCAGGCTGGAGAAATGTTGGATATCCCAAGCCAAAGGATAAAATCAGCAGTATTTCAGGAAGAGAATTCCTTCTTTCCTGAAGATGAAAACATGGAAAAAATGAATACAGTTGGCCATGCCCAGTCTCAATATGGAAATGAGACAAACCTGAGTTTTAAATTAGTGAAGGCACAAAGCTAAAGGATCAAATTAAGGGAAGCCCTGATAAAAGCCCCTCAAAGCTTGGGAGATGCCAACAGGGAGTGGGGATGGTCAGGGACTGCTGCAATGGAAGAGCTGGACTCCTCCTAGGTGTGAGGGATTTGCAGTTCCAGGCTTGGCACTACTGCTGGGATGAGCCTCCCTGGAGGATAAAAAATTTGCTTTAACACAAGTGCCCCCTGCCTGCCTCTGACCCAGGCCAGGTTTATCCAAGCTTAGCACATTCACCATCTGCAGTGAATATTTAGGAACATGTGGAGAATGCCAACAGAGGGATGGAGGATGCATTTTGTGTGGAGGGAACGGGGAGTCTGTCAGATGTACCCAGAGCGTGGTTTGGAAATTGCCTTTCCATGGCACCGCATGGAAATGCAGAGATGCCGATGGGAACAAGGGCATGAAGCACTGCCCTCCCCAGGGAGCAAGACTTGGCTGCACAGGGAGTGCAGAGGGGACTTTGCTTTCCCTCCCAGCCCCTCTGGGTTTGCCAGGGAAGGGGAAAAGGCACCTTTTTGGGAACTGCACCATAAGTCACATCACAGTGGCCAGGGGGGAAGGGATAGGCTTGGAGTGGCTGTTGGGCAGCCAAGGGTGGGAAGCAGCAGGACTCATGTGGATGCTGCTCCCCAGACTCCCCCAGTTAATAAATTAACCCAAATTCCTGCAGTCAGGTGATCCCAAGAAGCTTTTCCCAGATATGCTCTCCCCTGGAGTTTAATCCTCCTTCGATGCCAGTGATTGAAACTTTCAATCACAGCCCAGAGCTGAAAGGTCTCCCTGGAAATCACCAAGGGCCAAATACAGAGGAGGAAAATTCATCTTTTCAGCCAGAACTTGTTGAAAACAATTCCTTGATTTTTTTTTTTCTTTTATTACACTATCCCAAACTGGAAAAGAACCACAAATATTTTGTAAAAAAAAAAAAAAAAAATAAATAATTTTCTATTAAAGGTTTTCTCATGAAAAATCAAGTTTTGATTTTTCTAGAAAAACTCATTTTTTTTTCACTGTTGAATTAAATCCTCTGATAGAAAATGTTTCAGTTCCCTGTGAAATGTGGACATTAACACTACAATTTTTCCCTACAAAAGTGGAAACTGAGGCAAGGGGATGTTTCTCCACCAACTTTTGCAGTGGTTGGAGAGCCTGCGCTGCACCAAGAGCCACATCCCCCCGGCACAGTGAGAGGCACACGATGCCAAAGAGGTTCCAAAGCAACCCAAAATTCTCCTTTTCAGGACATAACCCCTGTGTGACACCAAGAGGGACCATGGAGAGATGAATTAGACATTGGATATTATTGTGCCCCAAAACCAGTTCTCCCAGTACATCCTGTGTCAAAATAGGGACAATGCTCCAAAAATGCATTAAAATCCACCTAAAAAGAGATCTAAAATCCATCTAAAAATCCATCTAAACCTCCCCCCCCCCCATCCCCTCCCACCCCTTTCTTCCTATCTTTTTCCCCATCCCTCAGCCCTCAGCAAACTGTTAAACACTGTCCAAGGAAAAGGCTGAAGAAAGGAAAACAAAGTCACTGGACTCAGAGACAGATCATGGAAACAGAGGAGATAAATCCTGAGGATACAGCAGGCACGGGGAGGGAAAGACAAATACTGAAATAAATATGAAAAGAAGACAAGTTTGGGCTACAGGGAGCATGTGAGCCAGAGAGAGAGAGGAAATGGCACTAAAATAGACGAGGTTTCCTGGAGACAAAGGTAAAATTGGGAAAAATGAGATCTAAAGTGAAGGGGGATAAATCATGAGGGCAGCAATGTCTGAAAATTATTGGGAATGAAGCCTTCCCAGTAAGTGAGACATTCCCTGGAAGATGGATCTGCTGAGAGCCACAAATACAACGGCAGAGAGAGAGACAAAGCCAGAGGGGAGGAGACAAATGGGTTGGGTGACACTGACTTGTCTTCTCCTCCTAAAGGGGTTTCTGCAGCTGCATTCCCGGGTGGTTTGGCCTTCAGGAAGCTCCTCCTGCTCAGCTTCAGCAGTGCTTCCCCCAAAAAGAAAGGTCTGGGAGGAAAACAATACAGGGAGCAGGTATTTTTGCACAGGGAGATGTGTATTCAAAGCATCAGAAGCTCTTTCTTTCTAAAAGAAAAGGGAAAAAGGTGGGGGAAAGTGTGCTCAGACTGGAACTGCCTGCTCTAGAGTAGAGTTCAACCATGCAGATCATGGAATCATATGATTTAGGATATGTTTGATATCATTATATTTTTCTAAATGGTTACTTAGTTGGAAAAGACCCTTAAGATTGAGTCCAACACCACCAAGGCCACCACTAAACCGTGTCCTTAACTGTCCCATCTACACATCTTTTAAATCCCTCCAGGTTGGAAGATGCACCCAACCCTTTCTGCCCCAGGTTTTTAGCAAAAATATTTAATTCCGCAGCTTCCTCAACAGCAAAAGCCAAACAAATTAGTAATTAAACATCCAAACATGCCCCAAAGCCACTAAATCCTCCCTGGAGACACCGGACCCTGAACAAGTGCTGTGATGGGGCATCTCCTCAGCCCTGGCACTCCTGAAGACCAGCAGTATTTTTACCCTCGGGCTCCTCTCTCTTCTCCTTATCCAGCTGACACCACACAGATAAATAACAGCAGTGATCCTAAATCGAGATCACAACATGCTTTACACTTCTGAGTTGCACTTGGAGCAAGGAAAGCTCTCCCCAGGCTGTAGGAAGACAGCATGGGATTTTTTTTTCCTCCGTGCCAGGCAAAGCTGTGACATAAAGCCTACGGCTTGTTACAGGCTTTTTTTTCTTCATCCACTTCTCCCCCACTTTGCTTTGGCAGGAAAATGAGTTTTCAGCTGGGAAGAGCGTGTGTCATGCCAAACACACCCCCAAATTTCCACTGGGAAAGCAGAAATGTGCACACCAACACACGGAAACTTGGCAGCTCTCTTTTATGGGGGGGGGGGGAAGTATTAAAAAGCTAAGGGTTTCTGTAGAGAAAACACTGTGTTTTCCCACAAAAACAACAACTTACTGCTTGCTCATAAACCTACAGCAACATCTTTACTCATTTTGCAGTAGTTTGTGGTTGGCACGTGGCTCTCAGTGGAGTTTTTGATGGAAGTATGGAAATTCAGGGAGTTTAAAGGTGAATTTGAAGCGGATCTAGATGGGGGCAGCAGGATGAGGGGGGTCTACAACTTCTTCCAGAGGAAAAGAGGAGGGGCAGGTGCTGATCTCTGCTCTGGTGGGGACCAGGCACAGCACCTAGGGAATGGCTGGAGCTGTGGCAGGGCAGGGTTAGGGTGGATCTCAGGGAAAAACTCTTCCCCCAGAGGGTGGTGGGCACTGACCAGGCTCCCCAGGGCAGTGGGCACAGCCCCAAGGCTGCCAGAGCTCCAGGAGGGTTTGGATGATCCTTTGGGGCACAGAGGGTGACTCTTGGGGATGGGCCTGGGCAGGGCTGAGGGTTGGACTGGATGGTCCTTGTGTGTCCCTTCCAGCTCAGCATATCCTGGGATTCTGTGATCCCCTTAGGTAGGGCTTGTTGTCCCCAGAGGCTTGGGGACGAGCTCATGGTTGGTGAGCCCCCCTAAGCAGCATCAAGGTGGTTTCCCAGAACCCTGTGGGAATTTTCTCCCAAGCCAAGCACAGAGAGGGAAATGCATGAGCCAAAACAAAGAGGAGACACAAAAGCTGGTGTCAAAGCTCAGCTCAAATACCCATCCAGCACATCCCACTGATGTGTCCTCGTGTTTGTACATCCCACACCTGCTTCCCTGTGCCTGTTTTTTTATCTGCCCATATTCCCCCTGTGCTCGCTGCTCTCCCGGCCTTTCCCCTCTCCTCCTCTCTCTGATTTATATAATTTGAAGTCCTGGTTGGGAGCTGATATTATGACACGTCCAGACTTCAAAATAAACCTCCCTCTTGATACCAGGTTATTTTATTGGGTGCATCAAGGCTGAAAACAACCTCATTCATCTTAAGAAATGTATTTTCCCATTTGCTGTATAAATACATACATGTTTCCTTGCATTATTCACCTGGGCAAGGCAGATAGATGAGCAGCAACAAAGGCACCACATTTTTATTTCTCATTCTGTAACACAAAAGGCACCAGGGAGGTTTGTGGCAAGAGCTCGGCAGTGCAGAAAAATCAGCTGAGGCAAAGGGTGGGGAGACAATGGAACAGAGAGGAGATATCCCACTCCCAAAATGCTCCAGGGATGGGGACAAGGTGTGGTCTTCAGGGTCCTTGTCCAGCTCAGAGAGATGGTCTGGAAACACAGGAATTAGGGGTGACGAAAAAGCCAAAGGGGAGATGAAAAATAAAGAGAGCAACAACAACAACAAAAATAGGCAAAGAAGAAGAGGGAGGGATGACAAGAGAGGGGAAAAATGAATAATTGAAAGTCTGTAATAAACACGGTGTAGACACATGGAAAAAAATGCCTGTGTGAAAATGTAATTACTGGCTGTATCAATAACATCAGCACCAGTCCTGCTGAGCGGGGTTATGGCCAAAACAAGCCATAAGTCTTGTGGTCGCTCGATTCCGATGTGCCGTGGAAATCATCCGTGTTCGGCGCCTTCGCTCCCCCCCAACTCCAGGGGGATTTCATGAGATGATAAAGGGCAAATTCAGCCCCTTCTTAAACCACTTACGAGGCTCATACAGGACTCTGAATCCTGACGGGGGTTAGCTGCAGTTCCACTGGTCCTGTAGAGAACAGGTTAGGGGGAAGACATCTTTGACCAACAGTCTGTGCCAACAAGTCCCATGGTCAATGGCTCTGATGGCCAACAGAACCAGTGGTCAACAGACTCGATGACCAACAGACCTAATGGCCAATATTCCTGATGGCCAACAGATAAAATGGTCAGCAACCCAAATGGTCAACAGCCCCAATGGCCAAGAGACCCAGTGACTAACAGACCTGGTAGTCAACAGCCCCAGCCATCAATAACCTCAATAGCCAACACCTTCAACAGCCAAAACCACCAATGGCCAAGAGACCCAATGGTCAACAGCCCTGATGGCCAACAGTACCAAAAGTAACAATTGTCAACAATTCTGATGTCCAACAGTCCCAATAATCAAAAGATCCAATGACCGACAGACCCAGTGGTCAACAGAGCCAATGGCCACCACTCCAACAGCCAAAAGTACCAATGGCCAACAGTCCCCGTGGCCAACAACCCCAATAGCTAAAGGTACAAAAGGTCATCAGTTCCAAAAGCCAATAAACCCAGCGAACACCAAGCCAAGGTTTGCCAACAGAGCCTTCATCAGAACTCATCAAAGCTGAATTCTGGTCTGGCCTTGCCCTCCCGAAGCAGAAAGCACATGGAAAGAGTTAAACCCCCAGTTCCCTTCCTTTGGAGGCCAGGATGACTTGCAGCCAACAGCTGCTATTTTTAAATCACTGCTGGGGATATGCTGTGGATTTCTCTTAATTGGACATCACTGCTGACTGTAATGAGTCCAAAATAAGACTCTCTTTCTCTTCATTAACTTTCTGCATGAATTGGGAGTTTGATTTCCTTGCACCAACAGTCCTCACTTACCAGCGGCTGCACAGCTACCATGGGATAATGGTTTCTTAAACTCATCCTGAGCAATGGGATGGAAAATCAAATTCTTTATCCTTAGAAACTGTGACCTGTACTGTTTCAACCTGGTGCAGCCTGGGGACCTCACCGACCCTGCAGATCCATCACCTTCCAAGGAACTCAACCCACCAGCCTCCCCCAACCTGGACTCCAGGGAGCAGATCAGAGCAGGAGGGGCTCCTGCCCCCACACCCCATCTCCTCACACACCACAACCTGTTCACGCGGCTCTTCCCCACACCCCAGCCCTCCTGTTCCCTGAAGGGCTGATAAACCCAGTGAGATGCAGATTTAATGTTATCAGGAGATGCAGGGCATGTTGAGCAGGAACTTGAAGGATCATAGCAAGAGGCCTGGATGTAATCCAGGCTGCAGCAGATAAGGAACTGAAAAGCCGCTTCTGCTTCTTCTTCTTCTCCTTCTCCTTTTTTTTTTTTCATTTCTTTTCTTCCCTTTTTTTCCCTCTAGGTTCAAGATTGCAAAGAGGCTGAGAAAGAAGAAAGGGAGACACGGGGACCGAGTGATAACGGGTGATGGACGTGACGCCACATCCTCGCCGAGAACACCAGAGATTGCAAAGCATTGAGAAATCAAACTGACAAGTGGGAACACAGGCTCAGCATAAGAAACGGCAGCTCGTTCCGAGCTCCTGCAGGCCTGGAGAGCTTTTTGCTTCTCCTCACGATGGATTAAGTGGATGTTGGTGATAGATAATTTTGAACTCCTTCTGCAATGTGTTCTGGCTTGTCATATCCTCGAGGAGGGCTGGAGCCGCAGAGACAGCACCCAGCGTGGCGCTCACAGCCATGGAACTCCCCAAACAAGGCAGAGGGATTGGGAAAAGCCAGCCTTGCAAGGCTGGTGACTCCAGGGAACCTTTTTATACCTGGCCGGCATCAACTGTGGCTTCCCTGGCATTGCCAGGGGTGGGAGACGAACCAGGCCAGGATTTCAGCTGGTTTGGCTGCAGAAGGTGTTGGCTTGGCCAACAAGTAGCTCAAATTCAGCAGATTCCCCAAGAAACCATGGACATGGGAACCTCATCAGACTTGGAGGGTTGCAGCAATTTTTGGCAGGTTTGGGAAGAGAAGTAACCCTGGAGCACAAGTTGCTCAGCCCGGGGGAGCAGAAAGAAGTTACAACATGGTCACAAAGTGCTCCCTGCCTGCTGTGCTTGCCTGGGCTCACCCTCTTTGCCTCAGTTTCCATCCCACCTCAACTAAAAACCATTTCTATGTCCTGCAGGAACTGAGTGGGGGAAGCAGAACTGTAGGAGGAGAAAAGAGAGGTAAATCTCAATATCAACACTAAAGAAAAAGAAGAAAAACCCTCCCAGCATCAGGCAGATGCAACGGTGCCCTGGGGGAAAAACCATCCCAATAACAAAAAGTACAGAAATACAATGCTCATTCCTGATTATTTTGCAGTCCCACGTGTGCAGCACCAGCTCAGATCCAATCCCTGCTCCTGAGGATGTTATTAAAGCCTTTCCCAGCTCCCCCTCTCCCCTCCTTGCTCTCCTCTGCATGGGCTCAGCTCCTTCCTGTTGTTGAGCTCGGCAGAAAGAGCTGCTCCCAAAGGGCAGGGGATGCTCAGCATGGAGATCAGAGCTGGAGGCTCCTTTGAGAATCCCCAGGGCAAAGGAGCAGGGCTGAAACAAATGCTAAAAATTGGCCAAGAAATCCAGTGCCTTTTGATGGCAAACACCTTCCCTGGCCTTTGATGCTGCTGTCCAAGCAGCAGTGGGTGCTGAGCCCATAGCACAGTTTCACCTGAGGCAGAGGCAGGAAAAAAAGTGCCCAAAGAGATATTCTGTCCTCTGCTGAACCAAGGTGGTGGATGTTTTAATTTATAGGTTTTAAAGGCAGCAGATGCTGGAAAGTGTCTATAACCCAAATGAGAAATAAAGATTGAGAGGTGAAAGGCCCATCAGTGTAAGTAGTGATTGCTCATCCAGGCACAAACTGAGAATTCCTGGGCCAGAAAACCAGGAGTGGAGAGAAAATAAAAACATAGGAAGTGATCCCTACACATATCCATATCCATACACATTATACCAAACCCTTGGGATTTGTGACTTTTGGGGATGGGACTTGATGGTCCTTTTGAGTCCCTTCCAGCCCAGCACATTCTGTGATTTCAGAGCACCAACACATTTTGGGGTATTTGTAAATACACGATGAGCATAATTTTTGGGTTTAGCTGGTTTTGCAGAATCATAAAAAGTTTGGGTTGGAAGGGACCCTAAAGCCCATCTCGTTCCACCCCCTGCCATGGTCAGGGACACCTTCCACTAGACCAGGCTGCCCCAAGCCCCACCCAAACTGGTTGTGAACACGCTTCTCCACTTGGAAGGAATCAGCTCAAACCCCATAAGGACAGAGTTGAAATATCTTGGAATTTTGATAAATCATGAGATCTCCATAGGGGAGGCACAATCACCCCATCCCTGCCTGTGCCACCCAGCCAGATACAGGTCTGCCTGCGATACTGATCTCCAATAAACCCCTGAGCACTGGGGGAGATCCAGAGAGCCAAAGGAAAACGAATGTTGTGCCAATATGTAGGAAGGATAAACAAGATGACCTGTGTAATTACAGCCCTGTCAGCTTCACATTGATTTTGGGCGAAATAATGGGATGTCTGGTACGGGACTTGTTTAATAAGGAATTAAAGGGAATAACATAAAAGGTGCCAATCAACCAGGATTTATGGAAAATAAATCTTGCTGGGCTAAGTTGATATCTTTTTTTGATGAGGTTATAAATTTGGGCTGATAAAGGTGACGCCGTCAGCGCAACGTACTCGGGCTCTGGCAAGGTTGGGTCCTGCGTGACATCTTGATTAAGAAACTGGGAGGGCAGGAAATCACTGTGGCAGAAATTAGATGGATTAAAAACTGCCTGCTTGACAAGCTCCAAAAGGCACCTCTGGAGGTGGGAATGGACAGTCTCCTGCTCCCCACTGTGGTGAGGGTCGGCTGCTGCTTCTGCCATTCCTGTAAGTGATGGGAAGGACACTTCCTGTCCCCCTGATGAAGTTTGCAGGTGATACAAAGATCAGGGAATGGCACTGGAGGGAGAGGAAAGGGCATCAATACAAGATGTGTTTTAATAAAGGGATTCAGCTGGACAAGGAAGGCGCTTCCCTTGGCAGTGGGGATGGCCCTGGAAAGGGCATGACACGGATTGGAGCATGAAATGAGAGAATCATTGAATCCCAGAGTGGGTTGGGTGGGAAGGGACCTTAGAGATCATCCCATTCCACCCCTGCCACAAGCAGGGACACCTTCAGTGAGACCAGGTTGCTCCAAGCCCCATCCAACCTGGCCTGGGACACTTCCAGGGTGGGGCAGCCACAGCTTCTCTGGACAACCTTTGCCAGGGCCTCACCAACCGCACAATCAAGAATTCCTTCCCAATATCTCATCCATCCCTGCCCTCTGGCAGTGGGAAGCCATTCCCTGTGTCCTGTCCCTCCATGCCTTGTCCCCAGTCCCTCTC
>JAWWTY010000064.1:1047616-1134210 GCA_035222235.1 Margarornis squamiger
GGAAGAAATTCCTGGCTGTGAGGGTGGGCAGGCCCTGGCACAGGGTGCCCAGAGAAGCTGTGGCTGCCCCATCCCTGGACAAGTGTCCCAGGCCAGGTTGGATGTGGCTTGGAGCAGCCTGGGCTAGTGGAAGGTGTCCCTGCCATGGCAGAGAGGTTGAACTCGGTGACCTTTGAGGCCCCTTCCCACCCAAACCATTCTGGGATTTTAAGATTTGCAAAGATAAATGCAGGTTTACAAATGGGCATTTCATCTCAAACTCTTGGGGAGCAAAACTGCCCCAAAAGTCTTGTGCAAATCCAACTGGTCACATTTCCCCCTTCTTCTATTTCCACCCACTAATTCCATCCACTGGAAGCAAAACCCCAGCAAATGTGGGGAATCTGTTAAGCCACCCAACACCTGGATGAGTAGAAAGCAAGTCTTTAAGGTCCCTTCCAACCCAAACCAGTTTGGGATTCTATGATTTTATGCTGGGGAGGAAAAACATGGGCATGAACAGACTCCACATTTTTCCACAAGTCCGTGATACATCTCACCCCTTCTCCTTGCCCGTCACCCATTACCCCCAAAATCTCACACAACCCACAGCACAGGAATCAAATTCTTATTTCCTGCCCTGTTCACATATTTGTGCAAGTCCACCCTGAGTGGTTCCCAGGGTGATGTCACCACATCCATCACATCCACCTCATTTCTGCTCTGGGCATCTTTATTCCTTCCTGCAGGGCCAGCCTGAGCTCGGTGCTGGACTGTGTAATTCAATAGGTTTGCAGATCTGTCTCGGGTCAATTTTAATTCTATTTAAAGGACAGTCGATAGAGGCATCTCTGGGGTTTTCTGAGACGGAATTTCATATTGTGCTTAATATGCACTGAATGCACCAGCCGGGGGAGAAGGAATTTCAGCATCGATGAGACATAAAGGATGGGATGGGAAGCACTTTGAAACCTTTCTCCTTTGCTATTTTAGGCTCACTCTGAGACCCTTTTGAGCTGGCTCAGGGAGGAGAAAGCTCCTGATGTGGCTATTTTGTGCAACGCTCTGCTCTCTTGATGCTCATGGAGGCACAAATCGGTCCCTTCTTGAGAACCAGCAGCCAATAGCTCACCCTGATGCCAAATTTACACCTCTGGGAACCCAGTCCTTGGGATGTGGAGGAGGAGAAACACAGCATAAAGGAGATAGCCCAAAAAGCATGTGATCTGTGTAGCACTGCATGACCATTACAACCCACTCTGCCTCCCTGTTTGCCATAAAACACGGGATAATGTCCCAGAGAAGAGCTGGATATTAATAAGGAAAGAAAGCTTTCAAGCTGCTGCTCATCTAAAACGTTCCCTTAAGTGCAGGATGAGATGTTGGAGCACTAAGATGCAGTTTTTATGCAACTTAATAAAAGGGAAAAATGATATCACCGCTGGAAAAACCCGAATGTGTGTGTGGGAATTGGATTGCACCACTTTACCCTCGGATCAATCCGGGATCGCATTGCACAGGCCCAGGCGGAGGGACCAGCACTGCAGAAAAGCTCAAGGAAAGCTTTGCTCAGGCATTTTCAGGGGGACAAACCCCATGGCCCTGGAGAGAAATATTTCCCCACTGGGCAAAGCAGGAAAAAAATCCAGACCCACTCAATAAACTGGCCAGTGTGGGAAAACGACGAGTGGTGCATTTAATGAGCACCCAAACGATAAATGTGGGTCTAAGAAATGAATCCGCTCAACCCCATCAAGGCAATGGCAAAACAGGGGTTAAACAGCCCTCTGGAATTTGCAGCAGGATGGGGGGATTCCACAGCCACTTCCACCGTTTTTATGGCACACCACGGGGTTCTCTCCCATCCCAGGGAGCCTCCAGCCCAGTGCCGTGGCTCCAAATGAAATTGTCCATTCCCTGCTGGAGATAATTAACGTATATCAGGGAGGAATTTAGCTGGAGTGGCTATTTCAGTCCCACACAGTGTTCTCCCTCCGTTTGGGTTTGTTTTGGAAATTGCACATAAAGTGCAAGTGCGGCACATTTCCTTTTCTATTATGCCTCTGAAATTAAGTTAGATGGCCCTAATAATAGCACTGCCTTTAAAACAACGTGGTGTTTAAAGAACAAACTCTCCAATGTCGCCGGCACAGCATATTTGTCTTGTGCTTAATTTCCACTTGCTGTTGTATTATTAGACATTAACATGATAGTTTTGTTTAATCTCTGGCTCCGTCGCCCATGGCTGACTCCAAACCAGTCGCTCGCCCCTGTTGATGAAAGTCCTAATTCATCCTTGTTAGTGCAATTAGGAGGGAATTGGATAACGGAGCCACCTCTCACCAAAGGGCTGGGAGAGGGTGAGTCTCTCCTCCGAGAGGCTCTTGGCTGCAGGAGGATTAGTGAGCTCCTGGAGGGATGATGGGGACAAATGAATTGAGACTTTGTGAAGTTCTGAAGTGGGTTTTGATGGATTTTGTTGCTCTTTTCCCAGCACGGAATTGGTAGGAACCCAGCCCTGACACCCAGCGAAGGTCATCGTCATTTTGAGGTTGTTTTGAGCAAAACCCGCATGAAGGATGGAAGAAATGTGGAAATAACGAGGTTGGGTTTTTTCAGCCTCTGAGTCCTCAAAAGCCCTCAGAAAAGTGGCTCTGGTTTCTTTGCATGGTTTCCTCTCCACGGGCACCTCCCTCCCAGCCACAAACAGAGCTCAGAAAGAGGTGGAATGCTCTTCAACTGTGGCACCACAAACACAGTGCGTGTTTGTAGAGTGGTTTCCCCGGACTCTGCCCCTCCACTTTCTCTCCTACCAGGCTTTTTTGGATCCAGGATCACATGAAGACTCAGGGATTGTTTTGGGTGTTGCTTCCTGTTCTGGTCAACACAGGACCTGCAGCAAAGGCCACCCAAAAACTTGTGGGATCATCAGATTTTGGGAATTTACAGCCCTTTTACAAAAATTAAGCAAACAGTGCCCAGTGCCTTGGATATTAAATTTATATTACAGAATTTTGGGATGAAAAGAGGGAATTCGATGTAGCTAAGGAGGAATTACTAAGAAGGAATTCCTGAATCTCAGAAAGTGAATTAAGCCAAACCAGACAAAAGAGTTTTTATTGCTTAATGAAACCAATTCCTCGTGGGCACAACTAGAAGAGGTACAAAAGCTCTAATTCCAAAGGAGATTAAATAACTTGGGTTTCTTGCCTTGGAAAAGAGGTGACCAAAGAGGGGTTTGATGGAGGTTTACAAACTGTGGATGGGAAAGAGAGGGGAAAATGGAAATCCTCATTTCTGGCAATGATGGAAGATGGAATTGGCACTGGATAAAATCACCAAGAGGCAGGTTCAGAGAAAATGGTTGAACTGTAGAACTCATTTCCAAAGGATATTTTGAAAATCCAAACTACAGATGGGGTGAAAGCGAAGCATTAGACAAACCCAGGAGAAATGATCCAATCCAGTATTAAATGCATTTTTAATTATTTATTATTATTATTGTTACTACATTATTATTTATGTATCATTTGTAGATGAAATCATGGCATGGGAAATATTTATTTAGGAGTATTTACAGGAGTTATTTATTCAGAATAGTTTTGTACAAACAACCAATTTGCCCACCATTGCCTGCAATCCTTAAGGCCAGATCCGGTCCCTTCAACAAATCCACATGGAAATCTGTATCAATAGCACAAGAATTCCCCCTAAAAATTAACATATTTGGATGATTAAACCAAGAGATGCCAAAGGATGAGCTGAGATTGGTCAGGACTGTTTAGAGTGTCATGGACCAAACATCCCTCTCCACAAAAACCGGGTATTTCCTGCTAAGGCTGGGACACCTCCCAGGCTCCACAATGACTATATTGCTTTCTTGCAATCTTTGGGATTTGGGCACCATCCTTTTCTCCTCATGGCTCATGCTGTGCCCCTCATGATGGCACTGAGTGCTGGGACAATGACCCAGACAGACAAAAGAAGGGGCTAGTCCCCTTTTTAGGACATTTAGGGATGTGCGCAGGTGGAGGAGGTAGCCGGTCCCACTGATTCCCACTTCAGTTCTCACCACATCAAGCTGCGAAAATCGCGGAAGAAACACTAAAAACAGAGTGGAAATTTGTGTAGAGATCCCCCCTCCGTTTCACTTCCAGCCCTTCTCGAGCTTTTCATTAAATCAGGGCTTATTAATAATTTCAGGTGGGCTCGTTAATACCAACAAACAACCCCAATAATGACTCCACAAACCCTCAGCTGCTCTTGACCCACAAATAGTCCTTGGTTTTTTGCTGGTGTTTCAGTCCTGTCCCAGGGAGAGGAAACCACATGTGGTCTCAGCAGCCATGAGTTTGTCCTGCTCAGCTGCCTCAGGGACGGTCCTGAGGAGAAGCTGCTCATGGAGCAAAGGTCTTCATGGACCAATTGTGGTGGGGAGGCAAAGCTTGGAGAGTATCAAGGGGTCATCTCCAAGGAATTGTGTGGCAAAATCACTCAGAAATAAAAGCCTACACTTGGCTTGAGGCAGGGTGGGAGAATTTCCAGCCCCACTCATTGAGACACAACTGTGCTCCTGGTCTCCTGTCATCCACCTCCCAAAAATGGGGTGGCTGCTGTTCATCCAGAGGGTTTGCATGTCTGCTGGACCTGAAAATGATGATTATTTTTTTAATTCTTTTGAAGAGGAATGGCAGAGGAAGATGCAAAATGAAGAGCAAAGAGCTGAAACCTGTGTTTTAATGGAGCAGCAACACCCTTATCAGGTGGAGCTTATACAGACCCTTATTTCCCAGCAGGTTATGGACTAGCATGTAAGAGGGCTGGGCAATTCTGTCACAAGGGGCTGTAGGGTCCAGATGGCCCTTTTTTGGGGTGTTGTTTAACTTTTCATCAAGACTTTCCTTGCAGAGATCATGGTGTGTTTGGTGAAACATTAACATGCAGCTCAGATTTGATGGGTCTGGGGAAAATAGCCCTGGATGCGAAGGGTGGAAGGGAAAGACTCATGAATAAATGCCTTGTTGTCACAGTCCTATTAACCTGCTCTCTCTCTAATCCTGTCCTTAATTGACTATTCTGATTATATTCTCGATAGGCCTGTGTGAGCCTGGGAAGGTGGGGAGGGATGTAAAGGATACCCAGAGAGTGTTTTCCACAGCAGCAAATGCTGGGAAAACTAAAACTTCCCACCAAAGGTCAAAAGAAGAAATCTCCACCCCAGCAAACCACAAGCTGCTGTTGGGTAATTAAGAGGCTTTAAGACAGAAGGAAATACTCTGTGCAGGTAGCAGGGAGAGGAAGCCAAGCCAAGCCAAGCCAAGCTCCTGGTAAAGCACCAGCACCATCCACAATCGGTGTCAGAGCAGAGGCTGCAGGTCCTTGAAGTGCCTCTCCTTGAGGGTTCCATAATTGTCTCGGTGGAAAGTAAGAGTTCCTCCTAGTGCAGAGCAATAAATCAGGCATAATAACAGCTCTTTCCAAAATAATCCTCAGGCAGCAACAGAATCCAGCAGGGAAGGTGGTTCGGAGTCAAAAGGTGGTGCCTGGATCCAAGGGTGAGCCCAGTCTATAAATACACCAAGCCTTTCCCAGGCCTCTGCTCCTGCCATAATTTATTGTTTTTAACAGCACTCAGCTAAAGGTTTGGCATTTTTGCTAATCTCTTCATTTTCTGACTCTTTCTCCTGCTGTGATGCTTTTCCCACCATCCCCCTGAATGTTGGGTCTTGCACTGCTGGTGTGGAGCCCCAGAGCTTGTTGTGTGCACAGAGGGACCACCAGGCCTGGCAGGGTGGGCTCAGAGCTCCCTGTGTAAAGAAGAGCCTTGACACAGCCACTTGAGTGGGGCCTTGAGCTTCAGCATCATTCCCAGCACGGCTGGCCTTAGATCCAAAGCCCCCGGGATGGGTTTGAGGATTTGTGTCATCGCTGCAGCCCAGGGGTGACACGGGCTGAGCTGCAAGGTGTGTGAGATCTGAGGCTGCAGCCCAGAGAGACAGCCCTGTGCTGCAGGGGAGGGGGGATTCAGCCCCTTTGCTCTGCTGGGATCCCACCTGCAGTGCTGAATCCAACTGCAGAGCCCCAACATCAAAAGGACATGGAGCTGCTGGAGCGAGTCCAGAGGGGGGCATGGAGATGCTCCAAGGGCTGGAGCCCCTCTGGAGCTTTGGAGACAGGCTGGGAGGGCTGGGGGTGTTCACCTGGAGAAGAGAAGGCTCCAGGGAGACCTGAGAGCCCCTCCCAGTGCCTAAAGGGGCTCCAGGAGAGCTGGAGAGGGACTGGGGACAAGGCATGGAGGGACAGGACACAGGGAATGGCTTCCCACTGCCAGAGGGCAGGGAGAGATGGGATATTGGGAAGGAATTCCTGGCTGTGAGGGTGGGCAGGCCCTGGCACAGGTTGGGCAGAAAAGTTGTGGCTGCTCCACCCTGAAAGTGTCCCTGGCCAGGCTGGATGGGGCTGGGAGCAACCTGGTCTCATTGAAGGTGTCCCTGCTTGTGGCAGGCAGTGGAATAAGATGATCTCTAAGGTCCTTTACAACCCAAACCATTCCATGATTCCACAATCCTAATGCCACCTTCTGGAGGACACCTCAAACCGAGAGCAGCTGCTGAGACACAGCTCACGAATCCCTCGTGCTGTTCAGCAGGAGGCAGCTCTGCAGCCCTGGGCAGGAATCCATTGCCTTCCCATGCTGTGCTTGGCACCCCAAAACTCCCAGGTCCCCCTGGCATGGCCATCCCAGGGGCTGTGTAACATCCCCCCTCACACTGCACAATTACCTCGGCCAGCAGAAAACTGCCATCAACTCCTTTTTCCTTAGAAACTGCTCCAACACCACTGGATTCATTTCCAGCCAGCAGAGTTTGCCCAGATGACTCACATTCCTCATGAATCACCTGGCTGAGCACTCAGAGGTTTTGTACATTTGCAGCCAACGATTTCCAGCCTCCCAGGGGTTTGCAAATTGTTCCTTTGCTCCAGCTGGGTGTGTGGGCTCCCAGCACATCATGTGATTCCTGCTCGGAGAACCATATCCTGATGTTCTTGTGCAGCTGGGCCATGTGGCCACAGCAGAGGGGTCACCATGGCATGAGGGATATCCCTGCCACACCCCCTTTAACCCACCATCTCCAATAAGAAAACATTGCTTTTTCCACAGAAAAAAAATGAAAAATAGGTGAATAAAGGCATGAGGAACGAAGTTTCCACGTGGAATATTGCAGCTGAGCACTGATTGATGTAGAAATTGGGTGAAAATTGGGGAGTTTTGAGGTTCAGGGGGTGTAAAGAAACCTCTAGAGGAAATAATGACAGCATAAGAGGAGTGGCTCATTCATGGTGTTGCTTTGCCTTGCTCACGAAAGCAGGTTTTGGCCTTTTTCTTTCTTCTGCCAAAGGTCACAAACCAGCAAGTCATATTGTCATGAAGGCAAGATTTCAGGATGGAGGAGAGTCCCCAGATCAGAGTGGTCTGAAGACACCACATAGGGCTGGGATGAGTTTTCCTCTTGGAAAGGTGATCATGCTGGGAATTCTGGTTTATGTACTGGGAGGTATAACCTGAGAGCTCAGGATGGCAGGTTTGAGATCTGCAGACCCCAAAAGAAGCTTCTCAGGGGTATGTTTTTCCCACAAAACACCTTCTAAGTGATCTGGAAACCAAACTAGCCCCAAAAGTAACACCTTAGCCTTGTTTTCAACTTTATACCATATTAAATGAACAACTTATGGATTGAGTGTTAGGCTTTTCCTCTGGTTGGGATTTCATTGCAAATAAAAACTCAGTTCTGTGATGTTTTCTTCCCCTACCCCATTTTTTCTTGAAGGAAAAGCATAAAAAATAAAAATGCAAGAGAAAATCTCCCACCATCACCTTGACGGAAACCATAACCCACTAAAACTGGATTATTTTTCCCTACAACGTCATCACAAATAGTCTCTTGGACAGTGAGGTGCTTTTTCTTCCTCACTCCTTATACCAATTTCAGCAAAACAATTCCCAGGCCTTCCTTTCCAGTTGCCCAGGGCCTGAAGTTGCTCCTGGCATTAGCATTCATGGCAAAGCCAGCCCTGAAATCAAACACTGCTGCTCTGCTCTGGTATCTCTTTCGCCCTCTCTGCATTCATCACGTTGCTGTAAATCAATCCTATCAGCTCCCCGGTAAATAGAATCGGTTCAAAACATTGAAATAACTCTACACATGCCCTTTTTTTCATCCAAAAAGAAGAAAAATCAGAACCAATAAGGGAATGAATAAGTAAATACAAAAAAAAAATAAAAATGTGTTTTCTGGTTTTCTTTCATGCTTGTTGGTTTGCTCCTCACCCAGATGATGGGTGGCTTAACAGATTCTCCACATTTGCTGGGTTTTGCTTCCAGTGGATGGAATTAGTGGGTGGAAACAGAAGAAGGGGGGAAATGTGACCCCTTGCATCTGCACGAGACCATCGGGGACTTTTTGCTTCCCAAGAATTTGAGATAAAACACTCATTTGTAAACCTGCATTTATCTTTGCAAATCTTAAAATCCCAGAATGGTTTGGGTGGGAAGGGACCTCAAAGGTGACTGAGTCCAACCTCCCCCTGCCACAAGCAGGGACACCTTCCACTAGCCCAGGCTGCTCTAAGCCCCATCCAGCCTGGCCTTGGACACTTTCAGGGATCCAGAGGCAGCCACAGCTTCTCTGTCCAACCTGTGCCAGGGCCTACCCACCCTCACAGCCAAGAATTCCTTCCCAATATAATCCCATCTATCCCTGCCCTCTGGCAGTGGGAAGCCATTCCCTGTGTCCTGTCCCTCCATCCCTTGTCCCAAGTGCCTCTCCAGCTCTCCTGGAGCCCCTTTAGGCACTGGAAGGGGCTCTCAGGTCTCCCTGGATCCTTCCCTTCTCCAGGTGAACACCCCCAGCCCTCCCAGCCTGTCTCCAAAGCTCCAGAGGGGCTCCAGTCCTTGGAGCATCTCCATGGCCTCCTCTGGACTTGCTCCAGCAGCTCCACACCCTTCCCATGCTGGTGGCCCCAGAGCTGGATGTGGCACCGCAGCCATTTGGGGTGAGCAGCCCAAGCTGACACAGGTGCCTCCCCCCGAAGGGTGAATCCCCCCAGTTTCCCTCGGAGCCGTGGCTGTGCATGCCCAGCCTCAGTCCCTTCACCTTCATCTCTGTTTTTCTGATGAGCCTTGGATTTTGCAAGAGGCTCCTCCTGGCAATGCCTGGGTTGACAGAGACAAAGGAAGAGCTGATCAAACCCAGAGTCTCCTGCCTCTTGTCTCCTCTGCTCAGCCCCTTTTGCAGCGCTGTGGAGGAGCTCAGCTTTAAACAAAAGCTAAACACTGTCAGTTGGAGAGCAAAGCAGGAGCTCTCTGAAATGCAAATGCCGTTTTGAGAGCAGCCAGCTTTGAAAACAGGGATCCTGCTGACTCATGTTTAGGAACCGGGGGAGAGAAGCCTGCTCCTTCATCCCACCCACCTTCCCGTCCTCTTCGGCTCTGCTTCATCCCGGGGACGGGTCCACAATCCCTGTGTAGGTCATGTGGACACCAGGGATGAAAGGGTGTCAGTGGGGACCCACTGGATCCACTGGATCCACAGCCCAGGCAGCGTTTCCCTGCAAAGCCCCCAGCTGTTCTCCCAAGCAGGGTCAGCTCAATGCGGGTACGGGAGAGGGTTTAGCCCTGGAGAGGCACCAATTTAAGCCTTGATACACCAGGAAACTCTTCAAATCCTTTTCCCCACCTGCAGCCACTTCATTTTCCCTCTGTGTTTGTGTCTCCCGCTTGTGTCGCAGCTCAGCATCCTCCCAGCACGATGTGGGTGCGCCAGGCTCGGTCCTGCCCCCGGCGCTGGGATCCGGAGCCTGCAGCCAGGGGCATTCCTGCCAGTCCCGTTTACCAGCGGATCCTGCACATTCCCAGGATGGAGGGAGCAGGAGTGTGGCCTGTGTCTCTCAGAAAGGTGAAGGGTGAGGGCAGGAAGGAAGGAGAAGCGCAGGGAGGCGGGCGCGGAGATCCCTCTCGGTGCGGGCGCTCATCCCCTCCGTGCGGGGCTGACACCGGGGCGCGGCGGAGCCGCCGAGCTCCCAGAGGGCAGAAGCCAAAGCACCGGCTATTTCTGCTGCTCTTCCTGCTTTTCAAGCTCCCTCATTATTTTCGAGAGCACACTGCCAACTTTGGCTGCTTAGACCTGAGCTCTGAAGGTATTTCCAGGACTGTGGCCATCCTTTGAGGGGGCAGGAGGGTCTGTACTGAGCTGCATCCGCTGCAAATCCTCTGCAGGTATTTGCAAATGATCTGCCTGATTCTGAGTCTCATGAGCCTGAGAGGCTGAAAAATGGGCCCGTGTTCTCCTCCCAGACTTTGCAGCATTGGTTTATCTAATAAATATAATATATTAATTAATATACACCCATTAACACCTGCAGGGTGGCTTCAGTCTGATGGAAAAGTCTTTTCTTGAGTGGTGGGGAGACTTGTCCAAAGTCACTGGCTCCTGAACCTCCCCACAAACTCTGCTGGGACCCACAGGGGGTAAGATGCCCCCAACACCCAAATTAATGTCATCAGGTGATGATGCCCATCTTCACCCTCCCCCAGATGGACACCCTGGGACCTGAGCTGCTCCTGGGTGGGGTATCCGAAATCAGGACATGTAAGAACAAGCAGAGGATGCTGGAAATGCCACGGATCACAGGGATGTCGAGCTCCAGGGGCGGAATGGAAAGCCAGCTTTTTTTTTTTTTTTCTAATGCGCTTCTGCTCTAATAACCACTTTTTTTTCCCCTCATTGCTTTTCATCTGAAAACACTGGTGTGCTGCACCAGCAGCAGCTGATCAAGACTTCACACGTCCTGCTCATTATCCCGTTTCACACCAGGGGAAACGAGAGGGATTTATAGCACCCAATTCTGCAGAACTCTTGCCCTAAGTGAAATACCCGCGTGTCTGCTCTGGGAAAGCACAGCTGTGCCGGGTCTGAGCCTGGGAGAGCACAGACTTTATAGGGACAGATAAAATCTTTTATTAGCCCAACTGATCTCACTGGAAGAGCAGACAGGTTTTGGGTGCACAGACCCGGGTTGTCTGCAGGCAGCTCCAGAGCTCCTGCAACACCATCTCCAGCCTGTCTCTGCCTTCCCAAACCCCAGAGGGGCAGGAGATGAACCAAGACCAGCTCCCTTGAGAAGTCTCCAGCTCTAACACTGCCAATGTCCAAAATCCTTCCTATTTGGGGTCTCTGGTACACCCAAAAATGTCTTTCATGTGGTTCTTGACATTTTTCCCTGTATCCCAATGCTTTTTTCCCTGCTGTGGAAACCCACCTTGCAGAAAGTGATGTTGGAGGCCAGGTAACAGAGGGAGAACCCAAGCTGGGCCCCCGAGCCCCAGGCATTGAAAGCAGTGAGAAAATGGTGAGGGTGGGAGATAGAGAGGAGTGGGAAGATTCTTGGGATCGGATTCCTGGAGGTGACATCCACGGGCACATGGTCTGCTGTCCCTAAGGTGTTGGGGTGGCTCTGGGTAGCGAAGAGTATGCAAGAGAGAGATGCAGAAGGCTGAAATCATGTTCTTGTGCTTTTATTCATTTTCCCACTTCCATCCCTGCCAATTCCCACCCAAAATACCCCCCAGCCCTGTTCCAAACACTTCCCAGACCCGTGGTCAGTCTCCAAAATAAAACATGAGCTGCCATGTGGGATTTAGCCATTTTCCTCTTCCTCTCCATCTCCTCATTTCATGTATTAAATCCACCGAGGAACAGCCCTTTGCACCCCTCAAGTTATTTACAACTAAATAAACTGTATCAATAAGATTTATTTTGTTTTTCAAAAAATAACAAAGAGGGTGGGTCCTGCCGGTAATTTACAGTAATTGTAGTAACCTGACAATAATTTCTAGCAATTAAGCACAATACTAATTCACTCATTTACCGAGTAATGTCTTGTCTTTATTTATGGGGGCTGTGCCGGAGTGTAAATATCTTACTCACTGTGTTGGCTAATGAAAATTTAGTAAGAGGCTTTTTTTTCAAATGTTTATTCATTTTAAGCTATTCTTAGTAATCACGTGTGAATAAGGAGTAATTGCTTGACTTTAGGATGGTAATTAGAAAGTACTAAGTCATTGTTTTCTTCTTGCGAGCGGATGGTTTGTTTAAGTGTTGCATGTGCTCTCCCAACACTAATTCACCCCACCAGCCCCTCATCCTGCGCCTCAGCGCCCGCGGCCGCATCCTGCTCTCTCCACCCAAGAGTTTTCCAGGATTGATGGGCTGGAGCAGCCTTGGGGTCTCACAGAGCACAGGCCGAGGTGTCCAAGTGGGTGCTGAATTGCTGCGAAACCCTCCCTTGCGTCTCAGCGGATGCATCAACATGCAGGGCAGGATTTGCATCTGTTAATCAGAGCCGGATCCCGGGAAACAACTTTCAATAAAAGAATCCCATTACAAAGCAACCAGCTGTGAAATACTGTACCTGTGTCGCACCCTGCAAACCTGCAGCCTCCTCACTCCCTGCCAAGGGGGTGGGAGCGTCTCCCGAGCGTGGAGATGGGGAAGGAAGAGGCAGGGAATGAAAGAAAAATGGGAAGTGGGTGTTGATATTCAGGGGCAGGATTGGTCGCCCGGGGAGCCTGCACTGCTCCAGCCTCTCTGGCCGGAACGGATGCTCAGAGGGGACGTTCGGAGACTTTTTTTCTCTGAAGACCCCCAAAGCAGCCAGAAAATGCTCATCCAGACGTATCCTCAGCATTAGCCACAGGATTGGCACATTCCAGCCTTGCCAAGCTCAACACCTGGAAGCATCGGGAGACAGCCCTCCCCTGGGGCTGCATCTCCAACCACAGCCCTACCAGAGGGAAAAGAGGCCGATGGATGGGAATTCAGGGCGAATCCACACCCTGCCTCGTGCCTCGGTTACCCCATTAGCAAACCGGAGTTAATTGTTTGGTCCTCCTTTCCAAAGAGCTCCGGGATCTCCTGGGGAAGGAGCAGGCTCCCACATCAGGTGGGATTTGGGCATGGCAGGGTCGTTGCAGACACCAGCACTGGACACGAGCTTTAAAAGCACCGAGTGATTTTTAAGTGCTTCTCTGAGAGCATTTACAGGGCCCTGATTTACTGAGTGCTCAGAGCAGCCTGTTCTCCCTGGAAAACAGGGCTCGGGAAGCACTCAAGCATCCACAATTACAAGCTTTGCACTGTTTTAATCTCTGCCTTTCTCAGCTTTCCTGTCTTTAAAATGGGATAACCCGGCTCCCCTGGACACATTCCCAAGCATTCCCACAGCAGTTGCTGTTCTGTCTGCACCCTCCTGCAGTAAAGGCAGGAGCCCATAAAACTCCCATAAAAAGGGAAGGATGGTCCCTCCTTCCCTGTTCCATCCCAACATGACAGAAGAGATGGGGAACATCTCCAGCGCCTGCAGGTGCTGGGAACACCAAAAGTCAGGAGAAAGCCGTGGGTGTCATCAAGAAGGCATTTCAGGAAGCTGGGCAAGAAATTGGATGATGTATGTGACCTGCAGGTCCCATACATGCAAGTATGCCCATCCATGGGATATGGAGGTTTCTGGGTGGGATCGGTATATACCCCATTCCTTACCATCCATATATCCCACATCCCTGGAAGCCAGGGAGACAAAGAAAGAGCCAAACACCCCTGAGAGCATTTAGGGGTCTAAACCATCTCCTTGTCACCACATACAGCTTCAACTGCCTTGTGTTACATCTCCCATGCCCACGTCTCACGGGGTCCATTTCATTTGTACACCTTTCCAAGCATCCCATTCCTCCTGCACTGCCCCCGGTGATTTTGCTTTCCTTGGAGCCGCGTTGCGGCCACGAAGAGCCCTGAAATCACCTCGGGGTGAGCTGCAAAGGCCAGAGAGTTTCCATGTCTCTAAAAAGGCAAAGCATCACCCAGCTTTTCCAAAGCAGCCACCGGGAGAGGGCAAAGGAGATGCCGCGGTTGGTGCTGCCTCCGAGATGTTCCAGCGCAGAATCGCCCCGGGATTGCCCTTGGCAGAACAAAAACGCCCTTTCCGCCCCTCCTGACACCCCCCGTGCTGGTGCTGGTGCTCGGCGGGTGCAGAGGAGCTGCTGCGAGAGGAAGAGGCAGATCCAGGGCACCTCGATAAATCCCTGCAGGGCTCACGTCCAGCGCGCCTGCTTCCCAGAGATAAAAGGGAAGCGGCGCTTCTCCGAGGCGCGGACACCGGGCTAATCTCCTCCTGCACCGGGGCCGGCACCGTGTCACGGGCAGCAAAGACGGGGCTGTCAGCATCCCGAAATGTTCCAGGGAAATCAGCCCCAAGCAGCTGCTCGAGGAAGGAGCAGCGAGTCGTGTTTATTTAACACGGGGAACTGGAAAGTATTTTTTCCATCTTGGAGTGGAAAATTAATCCTGCAGAAAGGCCCTGGGGTTTGGGTATATTATTTAGGTGCTTTGAGATCTATCCTAAGGTGTGATGCGGCTCTGACAGGTCCCACGATGGGAATCTAGGAGGGCAGGGAAGAGCCTGGCAAAATTGCAGATGCTGGAGGAAAATCACTCGAGGGGCCAGAAAAAAGGGAGCTGTAATGACATACAAGCAGCTTCAGAGGGAGGAAATGCTGGGCAGGGAAAGAAAGCAAAGAGCTGCTGCAGGACGTTAGTGCCAGACACATTCAGATCAAAATTAGGCTGAATTTTGAGCAGGGAGGATGATTAACCCTGGGAATAAATTATCAAGCAAAATGGGAAATGCTCCACCTCTTGATGTCCGTGGATAAAAACCAGGTGCCTTTCGGGAGGATGAGCTTTAATCAAACCCAAAGCTCTGGGCTCCCCAAAGCAGCCCCTCGGGGGTGGCCTCTGGCCACGAGCCGGGATGTTCCAGGCTGATGTTCCCACCGGATCTCCTGAGCACCACAAGTACCTATAAAACCTGCCAGTCCATATAAAATGATTGCTCCCCTCTGCCCTGGGAAAGGAGTGACCCATCTGCCTTCAGAGATGGCTGGGGACACTAAGGAATTGCCAGGTGCCAAATGGGCTTTTTTTTCTTCCAGTAATAAAAGAGAATTTAATTGCTGAGGCCAAGTTAAAGACCCCTCCAAGGCCATTGTTGGCCCATCAGAACAATCTAATGATGGCTTTTATTTTAACAATAAACGCAGGGAAACTTGCATTTTTATTTTTGATTTTTCTTCCCTTCCAACCTTGGATGAGTTGTCTCCACTCTTATTCCCAATTCCTGACCTTTATTACGTTAATATCCCTTTGTTTCTGATGCAGGTTGACAGTAACCTTGGGATGCTCAGAGCCCCCTTTCAGGGCAGTTTGGGGGTGCAACGTCACAGGGTGGGGGTGGCAGGTGAGTTGCTATTTCTCCTCATTGACTTCCAGTTTAAATTACCCACAAGGTGCCCTAATTATTATCCAGGTGCCATTTTAATCCTCAGGGTGGCGGAAGGAGCACGGGGCAGGTTGGCAGCTGCAGGTTATCTCTACTGAAATGGATAGGGGGATGTAAACCTGGAAAAGCCCAAGGAAAAGTGGAAACCTGGGTGGGAAATCAGTGTGCAGAGCTGGATTATGCCCTTCCCTATACCCTTTAGTACCCAAATGGCAGCACAACAGCAGGAATGAGCAGTGAGACCTGTCCAGCATCCCAGCTCCATCTGCATCCAGGTGACTCAATGCTGCTGAGGACAAGAAATGCTCCCAAATCATCATGACCCCTCCAGATTAGGGGCTTCAGTGCTTGTCACACCAAAGAAATTAATATCACTTATCTAAGTGGCCGGCACTTGAATGTCCTTTAGCAAATTTGGGATTTATCACTCCCCTTCCCACCCCTGTACTCACAATCCACTGGGAGTAACGAACCAGGCAGGTCCTAACCCAGGAAATCAGCTCCCCCGCCCTAGAAATGGAATTGCTATTTAACCCTAGCCAGCCAGGGAGGGAAAAACACCGCTAAAACTGAGACAAGGTGGAGCTTTGCCTCCCCAGGCTCCATCTCAGGGAGAATTTGGAGCGTTTCCGATCAAACACAGCCCCGCAGGGACCGCTCCGGGAGCGCAGCGGGAGCCGCTTCCTGGCTCAGCACGGGGACAGCTCCCCCGGGACCCCGAGGCAGCGCTTTGAGCTGAGCTTACAACATCTCCCCCTGCAAAAACCCTCCCCAGTGTGAGCTTTTGGTCTGCCGTGCAGGGAACAGGAGGGATATTTTAGGACCGGTCTTGTTCTCCCGCTGCTTTTCTTCTCCTTGCCTCCTGCTGCTGCTTCACTTTTTTGATCTCTCTCCTCTCTCTCTCTCCCTTCATGTGTCTCCTTTGGAGGTGAGATGCGGTTCCCTTTTCTCCTGCTGTGTGTATATCCTGGTCCCAAAATCCAGGAGATTTGTTGTGCCATGGACTGTCCTCCCTGGGGCTTTGACAGCCATAAAATCTCTGGCACGCCTGAAGCAAGAAGAGCCAAATATTCAGCACATCCCACCCTCCTCAGCACCCGCTGATTCCATCACTCATCCCCAAAATCTTTTGGCATCATTGTTGACACAACTGCTTCCAACCAGTTTGCAAAGAGGTTGCAGAGCCCAGTGCAAACACAATGAAGACAGAGGGCAGGGTTGGATGGGATATCAGGATTAAACCCTTCCCTGGGAGGGTGGGCAGGCCCTGGCACAGGTTGCCCAGAGAAGCTGTGGCTGCCCCATCCCTGAGAGTGTACAAGGCCAGGTTGGATGGAGCTTGGTGCAACCTGATCTAGTGGAAGATGTCCCTGCCCATGGCAGGGGGTGGAACTGGATGAGTTTTAAGGTCCCTTCCAAACCAACCCATCCCAGGATTCTGTGATTATTGGGTTACGAGACTTTTAGAGTTGTGGTAACAAACCCTAATAGACAAAACCCCACCAAAAAGCTGCATCATTGCCTTTGCCCCCCCCTCCCCCTCCCCAGTTCAGCTCAGGACAGAGGCAGAAGGTGTGAGGTCCCATCCCAGTCCCAAGAGCATCTTCCAATCCAGCCACCAGGATCTCCTGAGCCACCAGCACAGCCCAAGTGCCCTGGGCACAGTGCCACGGCAGGACATTGGTCCTTCAAGGAGCTGAGCTGTCAGCAGAGCAGTAATGAGATTATCAAGGGGTCATTTAGGCTCCTCTGGAGGTGGAGAAGTGCCTCTTAGAGATTTTCCTTGCTGCCCTCCCTCATGGATCAGATTGAAGGAGCATCCCAAGTGACAGGGGAGATGACGTGTAGTGCCTGGTGTCGGGATTGCAGCAGATTTTCCATCCCTAGATTGATGAAGCAAGCTCGTGGTATCTTATCCATGTTCCTCACACCCACATGTGCCTTTTTCCCCTGCTCTATTTCCCTATATGGAATTACCCAGCCAGGGGCAGGGCAAAGCAAAGCATTGAGGAAACTGAGGAATAGAGAGACAAGGAGTTATACCCTGGAATAAACAACTCCCACCTCTCTTGGGTCTTGTTTGCCAGCTGTGGCCCCCTCACCACCCAACTGCTGCCCCTCTTCCCCCTTGGCTTTTCCAAGAGCTGACCAAGTCCCTGGTTGACACCCACAGCCCCTGCCAGCGTGGATTCCCTACCCAGGGGGCTGACAGTGAGTGTCTCCATACACATATGGCAACCTGACTCCTCTGAGCACATTTTTAGGGCAAGATTCTCATCCCACTGCTTGCTTGACTGAAAATAGAAAGCTGAATTGGGGATGAAATGCGTTGCTGTTGGCTGGGGAAGCAGCAGGCAGTTAAAAAGGAGGGGCTGCCAGGAATATTTTAGGAAAAAAAAAAAAAAAAGAAAGAAAAGAAAGAAAGAAAAAAAGGACTTTTTTTAAAAAAAAGAAAGACGAGAAAAAGTTGTTTATGGTTTTGAGTTGGTAGGATCGTTTTGGAAAAGCTGATCCTTTGCAGGGAAGTGCAGAGGAAAGGGGGGATGTGGGACAGCAGTGGTTGAGGTAAAGAGGTGTTGCATCAATATGGAATAAGCAGAAGCAGCTCTGTGGTTTTGCCTTTCTAGATCATTCAATGTTCACCCCATCTCCTCTCCAAGTCACCTCTTCTACCTGGGCATTCCCAAAGTCATGGCTTTGGTGGCAGGTTCCTGAGAACATGGAATGTCCTTCTTTGGGGACACCTTTACCCAACCAGGGACACGCTGGAGTGGGTTATATGTGAGTCACTACATCAGCTGAGCATTTAAAGGGTATATTTAATACAAAATATGGAAATTCCCATTTGCGTGGAGGATTTCGTGATATTTGTCAATGTTTCAATAAAATTTATGGGAATTTTCTGACACCACCATGGGAACGTCTGCCAAGAAAACTCATTTATGCTCGAGCAGAACTTTGCATTTCCTCCAAACTCAGCCCTCTCATGTGTTGTAAATGTGGTGGCAAAGGCTTTTCAGTGGGAAAACAAAGCAAACAGCAAACTGGACCTTGCCAAATGGTGGTAGGAAGCTGTTTGCCCTGGACTGGGGTCTGAGGTGATCCAGCCTGGAGTGGAGATGTCCCTGGAAGTGAAGCTCATCCAACCTGCAGCTCTGATGTCATGATGTTGTCCCAAGTCTTGTAGCTTCTGGCACGTTCTGGGGTAATTTGTACCACCCTGAGCACATGGCTGGGCACAGCAGGGATCCCAAAGAATGTGTCCTAATCCCAGTTCAGTTCCTGGTCTCATCAAAGCCAGGGCTGGGTCAGGCTTTCTTCAGGCAGCAAAGAAAAGAGCCGAGGAAGGGGAAAGAAATTCTCTGAGCAAAGCCATTTGTCCCCTCGGCTTTATTCTGGCTGCAGAGCCGGAGCAGCTTGTAGCTCCAGAGAACTTTTAATAGAAATCTTCAGAATGAAATGGGCTACAGCTGTTTGCCTTGATAAATATATTTTATGCTACATGCCTGAGCCGCCATCTGTTTGCTGATACGAGCATTTCTCCTCGGCAGCAGCTCCAGAGAAGCCATCAAAGGGAGTAGCGGGAGAAGGGTTTCCTTGCAGGTCCAGGGGAAGGGGTGAAGTGGCCCATGCAATGGGCTTATTCTGGTGGCTTAATGTGCCAAAGTGTGACAGGGACAAGAGGCAGGACGGTGGGTGGGCTGGCACTGGGGGGGGCTGGGCTTCTCGGGGCAGCATGGGCTTTGTGTGCTGTCATCCAGGGGAAATGATCCGTGGAGCACCAAGGGTCAGGCTCTGCGAGGGATTTAGATGTTGGGAGGTGCAGAAATAGCCTAGAGGGGATGTAGAGGTTTTGGGGCTTAATGATCATTAAAATGCCCCACATCTGGGACTGTTTATATATATATGTATATACACATCTATATAGGAAGATGTTCTTCCCTGGGAGCGTGGGGAGACCCTGGCACAGGTTGCCCAGAGAAGCTGTGGCTGCCCCATCCCTGGAAGTGTCCAAGGCCAGGTTGGAGCAACCTGGTTTCGTGGAAAGTGTCCCTGCCCGTGGCAGGGCATTGGAACTACATGATCTTCAAGGTCTCCTTCCAACCCAAACCATTCTGTGATTTTGGCTCTTTGGGCTTGTAGTTAAACCCTTGTCTTGTTGCTCTTGAAAAAAACTTTCCTGTCAGAGAGGGGTTTTTATTCCTATTTCTCCTGCTCACCTACTCACACCCAGCCATGGCACCACTACACTTAGCCTAGGTATGTAATAGCTGGTTGTCACTGCCACTCCATGCCTAGGTGACAGGTGCCCTGGCCAAAACATGGCTTATTATTATTATTACTATTATTATTATTATTATTACTCTCATCACTATGATTATCAGATTATTTCATTTTGGCTCAGCCAAGGTCAGGGCTGAGGAGGTGTTTTAGGAAAAGAGAGCCTGGTGTCCAGGGGACTGTAATCAGGGAGCTGGGCACGCAGGCAGGCAGAGATGAGGTGCCCTGGCTGGAAGGAGATGGGCACCAGGAGGTTGGGTTTAATTGGGTTGTGCCAAATTCTGCCTGAGGTTGACATTGCCCACAGGGTGAGGATGGCAGGAAAAGGTGGGTGCGAGCGGAGATGCCATGGGTGACTCGAGTGAGCCTGGAGGACCCCAAGGGTCACATTTAAGGGCAATTATAGTCTCTTTATTCCATTTATTGCTGGAAGCCAGTGGCCTTCCCTCAGCCTGTGCTCTGGGTTGTCTCTGTGCTGTGTGTGTGCAGGAGGGGCCATCCTGCCTCAGGGAGTGAAAACACTGCCAGCCCAGCCCAGCAGAAATGATCCCCCTGGTGGAAAATCCCCCTTTCCTACTGGGCTCTGGAGTGTGGGATGCTATTCCTTCTCCCCATGGATTTTGGGCCAAAATCTCCACTCCTTGCCCAGGATGCCTCTGTCTCTCATGGGCACGGACACAGCGCCAAGTGGGGCTGGGCTGGGGGAGCCACACTGGGACATGGTGCCCCCTCGATGTTTCCAGGGCTGGGGCACACCAGGACATGGGGAGCAGAGCAGTGGGACAGCTGGTCCATCTGTCCATGTCCAGCATTCCCACACCAGGCCCATCCTGCCACTGCCGTGTCCTGCAGCCACCCTGTCCTGAGCGATGCTGGTCCCCATTTTGGGATGACCATGGACTGGTACAAGGAGACAGGACCTCAGGAAGCAGCCTTGGACTGGTTGGCCTCAGCAGGGCTCTGAGCACAGCCTGTGGGATCAGCACCACAGCACCACCTGGATCAGGCCCTACCCAGGGCCGGAGCAGTTCGTGCCTTTCCTTTGCCGTGTCTGAAATGTTCCTTTTGTCCTGCCTCTTTCTCCCTCTCTCCACTCCTCCTATTCTTCCACTCGGGAAGCTTCAAGCTCAGAACACTTTAAGATTTAAGGGGATTCGATACAATGCAGGAGGTTTTATATTTTACTTTTTTTGTATTTTCCTCCTCCTCCCTCATCTCCCTCATCTTTCATACAAAGCATCTCCGAGCCCTTTGCTGGGGCACATAAAGGCTGAGCTGGGCATCCTGGCAGTCCAGAAAATGCCATGGAGCAGAGAGCAGGAAAGGAAGGCAGCTGCTCCAGGCTCTCCACAGCTCCCCAGCCAGGCTGCAAAAACCTGTGGGAAAGAAGCCTCTTGCATCGCCCCACACCTGGATCTCAAATCACCCATTTGCCGGGATCTCCTTTACCCCTCTCTGCCTCAGCCCTTCAGTTCACCCCAAAGACTAGAGCTAAAAGGGATGATTTGATCACCCAGCATCCCACATGTGGGTCCCCAACCCATGGACCACCCCACTGTCACCCACCCACACATCCTGACCGCCCGGGAGCTTCGGGCTGGATTTGGGTGCTTTTCTGTCAGCTCACACTTACTCCTGGGAGTGATTCCTTTCAGCCATGCCAGCCACTGAATCACTGGTCTGTGATCCTGGAAAATTAACATGCCCCGCTATAAATAACCCTCTCTAATGGCCTGTCATTCCGTGGCTTTTGGAAAGGCTCAGCTCATGTGAGTGAAAGTTTTAATGACTGTAATTGGAATTAGATGAAACCCATCAGTGTTGGGCTTTCTCTGACCCGTGCTAGGACAGAATCTGTCACACATCAAGGGAAAATTCCCCCTCCCCGGGACATGCCATGCCTGTCTCTCTCTGGGAACACGCTCTGGAAGTGCAGCCAGTGCATGGAGTGCCCTAAGGTTTTCCCCTTCCCATCCAATCCCCTGTGTGGTGGAATGTGACAGAGGAGCTGGTGGGATGCACTGATATCCAGGGATGTGCTGTGGGGTGACCAGGACCAAACTTTGAGCCCTGACAGGTTGATATTTAGGAGGAAACACAAGTTGTTGTGGCTCCAGCTAAAGCAGATGCTTCATTTTGCAAACAGAGCAACAGCACCTTCTGCAAAGGTTTTGCCTTCATCCAAATCCCAAGGGGTGCATTTCAGCTGCTGTCATTGCAGGATCTTGGCTTGGATGGGATGCACTTTGCTCACAGCTCAGTGATTTGTTGTCTTGTTTCCTCTCCTCCCAGCCAGACCCCAAAGGCCCCTGAGCTCCTCGGGGCTGCCATTCCCATGTGCCCACCCCCAGGAGCGACCGCCGGCCCCCGGGAATGGGATAACAATCCCCCAGTGCCCTGCACGTGCTGCTTGCACATAACAAAACATCTCCTCTCCCGGGATCCAGGGCTGGCACAGGGCAAATTAGGAGATGCCCAAGTGCCCCAGAAGTGCTGCTTTGCCCTCACTGCCAGCATGCCTTGGGATGTGTAAGGATCCTGCTAATGAGGTTCCAGGAAGGGGGGGATTGCCGTGGGCTTTGGGTTCGTTTCTGAGGCCCAGAGAGGAGAATAAGTCAAGAAAATTGACTTTTTTTTTTGTTTTTTTGGTCCTAATAGGCCCCAGGAATTTACAGGCACGCAGAGACACCCAGAGCAGCGCTTGGCTCTCATTACCCAGGGAAGGAGGCTGAGGGCACGGCAGGGAGGCGAGGGGGGAGAGTGGAGGGATTGCTGCATGATTTCTGTAGCAAAAACACCTGGAAAACATCCACTGAGTGCCCCATCAAGGCACCTGTTGTGTTCTTGGGGCAACTGAGGCATGGGAAGTTTTGGTTTCTTGTCCTACAGCCCAAAAGTGTGGGTGGAGGGGATGTTTTGGGGAAGCTGAGCTTTGCAGGCTGGTCCTAAAATCTTCATATTCAAGAGGAAACACAAGTTATTGTGGCTGCAGGTGAAATAAAGGGTTGGTTTGGTGTGTGGTCTCAGAAAAACGAGCAACAGCACCTTCTGTGAGGTGTTTGGGTCATGCAGGCAAGGAGGGAGAGGGATGAGATGGAAGTGGACCTGCTCAGCCACAAATGTCAATCCAGGCATTTGATGCTCTTCTCCACATTCCCCTTCACTTCATTCATTGTTTATAAATCCTTCCAGCTTTTGGAATGAAATTCAGATTTTTGTGTATTAACTAATTGATGAGATGGATGGTTTAGGGTGGGGGTTTTTTCCAATAAAACTTTTTCTGCCAAGCAATTTACTTTGTATGACAAAGATTTTCACTCCACTTGGGCAGCTTAAATAGTTTAAAACTTGGTATTAATGCTTTTCACGGAAAAGATTAGATGCTAAAGAGAGAGCAAATGTCTCCAAAAGTCACATAGAAACACAAAACCTGAAAATAGAAAAAACAGAAGTAGCTTAGAGCTATCAGAGCGAACAGTCTGGTTGGTCTGCAACAAACTACCATTTGAATTTAGCAGTTGCAGAAGAATTTTAAAGGGATTGTTAACATTCGCCATCAAAGACAATGTTTTTATTTCAAAATTGCCAGCAAACCCAAAAAATTTCATTTTCCTCTCTCTCTATTTGTAAGGGAATATTCACTGGGGTATTTGATAGCTGTAATTTACTCTTCAAGCTGTGTAATTATCCACCTCAATCAAACGGCATCATTTCTATCTTTGCTCGAAGAATAAACTATTCCACTGCAAAACAAACGCCTTTTTCTCCATTTGAGCAAATCCCAGGGACAGGCTGAAATTTTGCAGCCAAGTTTTGCTTCCAGTGATGCTCGTGCTCATCAGCTTTGGGGGAAAAGAGAGGGAAGATGGGGCTGGATATTGACTCACAGCTCTTGCTCATCACTCTGTAAGAGCAGCCAGAGGGGTGGGAGGGAGGATGGGAGTGCATGTTGCTGAATGTTTTTCCCCTTATACTGCAGATTGTGGGGATTCAGGGCATGGGAGAAGGGGAAGGAGCTGCAGGGTTGCCCAGAGGTTTTCCTTTTTACACCTGAAAGTGCCAAAAGTAGTGCAGAACAATAATTTTTTTCTCCATAATATATATATAATTTTTTTTTTTCAGTGGAGAAAATGACCCTTCTTTCCAACAAAGAACCTGTTTTTCAAGAAGGTTTAGAATCTCCAGTGTCTCATTTCCCTCCCCTTTGCTGTGCTGGAGTTCTTTCATCTGCCTGGGTGTAAAACCCAGCTCAGCCTCATTTTAAAGCCTCTGCTCATCTCAGTTTAAATTTTAGGCTGTAGCTCGACCTAGGCACGAGCACTGTAATCTGGGCTCATTATTTATCAGGGGGTTTATCCACAGCCAGGCTCTGGAGAGTCCCAAGTTACAACCTCCCTGTTGTAAAACTGAAAGAAGCAAAAGAGGGAAATTGCCTTGTAAAAATCACAAGGACTTTTGACTTTCTGCTCTTTGCTGGAGCTCTAAAATCCAAGGCTGGCTCTGGAGCCTGCGCAGTCTTTGCCTTTTCCTGGCAGACTTGGGAGACAGAACTTTTCTTCCCTATTCTCTCTTTAGCATAACAATCCCTTGTTAACATAATAAGATTAATTCTTGTGCTGCAATCAGGAAGCCACACTTTCTGCAAGCCCTAAATAATATCATTCCCTTGCCACGTCTATAAAGTAGCAGGTTTTTAATTTTTTTCCCCTCTTTGCATTAAAAAAAGGAAAAAAAAAAAAAAAAAGGAAATCTTGTAATCTTAGATAACGGTGTGGAAGCTTCCCATTCTCCTCCAATCTGATTGCAGTGGCAGCAAAAGGACATGGGCCTAATTAACGTGCCAATCAAGAAAAATGGGATGCATTGTTTTTATACAAATGTTCCATTTAACCCTTCACAGTTCGTTCACCATTTTCTACATGCACCAGTTTTTATTTCCTTAGCAGAAAAAAAGTCCAAGCCAGGTTTCACAGAGAGCCTGTGGGATGAGACATCCCCCAAAGTGATATTAAAAGCCGGTGATGAAGAGAGTGCCCAGGAGCCTCATCTCATCCTTCCCATCGCATTTCCCCGCAGCCAGTTCCTCTCCTGCGGCCACGGGAGGAGCTGTGGAGCTCCCACCTTCCCTCCAAGCTCCCCGTTGAGATGGAAAAGTTTTGTGGGGCCTGGAAAAAGTCAGGATCAGATGGGAGATCTTAGCAGGCACTAAAGAAGTCCAGCGTTTATCTGTTCAAACACGTGAATAACACCCTAACCCAGAGGTTTCATGGGGTTTTTTTCAGTGGATTGAGACTCTCTGCCCCACCCTGAATGCCACCAAGCACCTGAGGGCAGGGGATGAATTCTCCTGTAGCTCCAGCAAGGTAGAGGGACAATTTCCAAACACATCTGGGCAGTGAAACAGAAGCTGAGAATGTTGAAGGATGGCTGGTGCTCCCTGGATCTCTTCACACCAAGGCGTTCTTTCATGGTGACAATTCTCTCTCGACCTCAGGAAATACCTCGTGGAGCTTCACCCCAGGCTTTGGGAGCCATCCCTCTTTGCTCCCCTTGTGTCCCATAAATCCCAAGTTCCAGAGCCAGGCTGAGGCACATCCAGCCCATCCATGCACAGAACTGCAGTGGGTCCAACGGGGCTGTTTTAACCTTGCGTGGCAGTGACTGCTGCCAGGAGAGCAGAGAACCAGCTGAATGCAAAGCACGGCATTAAAATAACTTTGCATGAAAAGACCTGCATGAAAGGCACCATCAGAGCACCCAGGGAATGCTTGGGGGACTGATCTTGATGAAGTTAGGAAGGGCCCAAGGAGGACCTGGCAGGTGATGGGGTTTGGCCACCTTTGCACCTTCGACCCGTTGTGTCCCCAGTGGGAGCTGCGATGGCCCCTGGATGTGAGCACTGAGCAGGGCAGGGGTGGGAAGCCATGGAAGAAATTCATGGATCATGGAATATCCTGAGCTGGAAGGGATCCACAGGGATCAAGTTCAACCCCTGGCCTTGCACAAACACCCCAACAATCTCACCTTGTCCCTGAAAGTGCTGTCCAAACACTCCTGGAGCTCTGGCAGCCTTGGGGCTGTGCCCACCACCCTCTGGGGGAAGAACCTTGTCCTGAGATCCACCCTGCCCCTGCCCTGACACAGCTCCAGCCATTCCAGGCTCCTGTCCCTGGTCACAGAGATCGAAGCTGCCCCTCGGGAGGAGCTGCAGACCTGGATGAGTGTCCCCTCAGTCTCCTCCAGCTGAACAAAGTGCCCTCAGCCCCTTCTCGTCTGGCCCCTCCAGACCCTTCATCATTTTCCTCTCCCTTCTTTGGATGCTTTTTAACAGCTTCAGATCTTTCTTGGATTGATGTGCCCCCAGCACTTGAGGTGAGGCCACCCCAGTGCAGAGCAGAGTGGGACAATCCCCTCCCTCTCCCTGTGATTCTGTGCCTGGTGCCCCCCAGGACACAGTGCCCCTTTGGGCTGCCAGGGCACTGCTCACTCATGGCCAACTCGCCCTCAACCAGGACCCCCAGGTCCCTTTCCAAAGCTCTCATTCCCTAGTCTGTCTGTACATCCAGGGTTGCCCCATCCCAGGCAGGGGCAGGGGGGATTTGATAAGGAGCTGTGGGGGGATTTGATAAGGACCCTTGTGTTGATCAGACACTGTTCCAGCCTCGAGGGCATCGCTTGGCAGGGGTGGTGCAGACAGAGAGGTCCTGGTTGCATCTCTGTTCCCTGACACCCAGCTCCAGCCTTGCCAGGGGCTGGTCCAAAGGGTTGCCAGGTTGGCACAGAAAGCCAAGTCATCCCTACTTGAAGACAAAATGTCACCAAAGCACTTTTATTTTTTGGTCTTAACCCTCAAAGCTTCTTTCTCCCCTCCCCGTGGCTGTTCCCAGGCCCTGCCTATCTCTGCCCATATTGCTCCCAGACCTGCTGTCCAAGAGCTTTATCAAGTGCCACAAGCTGAGGGGTTTTGGCAGCTGTCCATGGAGCTGGGAGAGAAAGGAGACAAGGAGAAAAAGAGCCCAGGCCTCCCCCCTAATTTGCTTCCCTGGCCTCTGACTTGCCTGTTTTCAAAGAGGATCCGGTGGGAGATGTGGAAAGGGACTGGCATTTTTGGCTGGGGTTGCACTGGGAAGGGAGGCAGTGTGAGAGCTGGGCCACTCACCCCCCTCGTGTCCTGGGCACAGGGGCCAGCAGAACTGAGGGGTTTGGGAAGACAGCTGCCTTCACTTCTGCAGGGAAAGGCAGTGGCAGCCATGCCTACCTGGGGCCAAAGGAAAAGGTGTCCCTGTGTTCTCTGCCATCACCAGGAGCATCCCAGGAAGATGGTGACCCTGGTTTGCTGGTGGGAAAAACACAGTCCCAAATATCTCCCCCAAACCTCAGAACGGCTTCACTGCATCCTGCCATCTCCAGGAATATCCCTTGGCATCTCCATGAGACCTCCCGGCCCCAGACCTGCAGCGAGGTCCTGCAGTGTGTGCCAAGGGCTGAACATCAAGCCTTATTTGGAGGGACAACTTTCTCTTTCCTCCATCCCATTATCCGAACAAATTTGCTTTCCAATTAGGAGACAGCTCATGCCTTGAAGCCTTTGTGTTGCCAACAGGTGAGAAATGTCAGGGGGAAACTGAGGCACCATGGGATGTGTTTGCCCAAGGCGACGGCAAAAGCTCTGCAGCAGGAGCAGGGAAAACCTCTGAGTGCCAGCTCTGTGCTTTTACAGCAGGACTCTGTACAGCTTTCACTTGTCATATGCATTTTTAAATGACAAGGAAAAGATTTTATAAACCAGGGAAACGTGTGATTATTTTCCTCTCTCTCTCCCTTCCAGGTGCTTGGCTTAGCATCGTAATACCACAAGAATGAAATCCATCTGAGTTGCTGTTGTCCTGCTGCTTAAAACTCCATTTTCTGTCAATATTGCTTCATTTTGATCAAGCTGCTTACATGTTTTATATTATTCTCTATTTTTTCCCCCTCCATTTTGCTGCAGCATTTCAGAACATTTTGTTTCTTGCACTTCCCAGTAAATACTTCTCAGTAAATAGCCTGGAAGTAAGAGAGTAAAAGGCACAAGGAAAGTCTGGGCTTTCATTGTTGTGATGTTTCATATCTAATGCACTTGTCAATGTGGAATACGAAAAAAAAAAAAAAGAAAAAGAAAAAGAAAAGGGTAAAAAAAGGAGGAATGTACCTGGTTTATCCCCGTTGAGGTTCAGAAGAAAGGGAGGCATTTAGCATCTGGTCTTCCCAGCTCCTACAATTGCTCTTTGCCACATGGGGCAGATGTGCACCCCCAAATTCCATGGGGAGACATGGATATGATCCCACTAAAGCCAAGGTCTGGGAGCAGGGGGTGCAAAAGGACCCAGTGCGAGGTTTCCACCTGCAAACACCCCCCTGTCCCACCGTGGGGGCAGATCCGCTCGGCATCGCTCCAGATCCCTCCCCAAAGGCCGCCTCACCCAGCTCCGTGATTTTCTCAGCTCTTTAATTGGAATGATTCATTTCCTTCCACAAAGCAGAGCAGATTTAAATGAGATATCCAAGAAGAGCATCTAATAATCAGTTTGCACTCGAGTTGGTCTCCTGGAATTGCGCAGGTGGAGGGAAGCTGCTCTTGCAGGACGATGATCAGGCTGCAGCAAGCCAAAATTATGTCAGAAAACTGATTTTTTTTCCCATGCCTAGTCCTCTAAATCAAATTTGACTACCAATGTAGTCGAAACCACAGAGGTAATCAGTTAATAAAACTCTGCACTTACATGCTACTTCCACTCAAGGATTTAAAGCCCTTTGCAAAGGTCAGTATTGCAATGATGAGAATTTTCCAGCTGAAATGTTTTCACTGGGAAGGAGAAAGAAAAAAAAAAAAAGAGAAAAATATCCTCGATTACTAGAAGTTCAAAATTCTGCGAGTTTGAACACAGGCAAGGAATAATATTTTTTGTGAAAGGAAAAGAAGAAATTGCCATGCAAATGTTAATGGTGTTTTGAAGCTTCACAGGAAAGCCTGACTTGTGTAGCAGCCTTAATATACATTAGTACCCCTAGTCTGCAAGCAAACAACATTTTGCAGAATAAACTGAAACACAACAGGGAGAGTCTGGGAATTATTTAGAAATCTAATTCCCACTGAAATCAGGCAGGGAGCACTTTATTCCTCACGCATTTAAATCAGCACTGCTGCCAGAAAAAATACACCACCTGTAACCTGCCTGGCAGGGCAGGTGTGGAAATATCACTGGGGTTGTAGCCCCTGCCAAAGCCCCTCCAAGGCTTGGAGGTGGAGGGAAGTGCTGCTGGAAAATATACTGTCCCTTGGGTGGGAAAATGCAGGGATAGGATGATTCCAAGGGATCAGCCCCACTTTTGCATCTTTTTCTCCCAGGTACATGAACAGGCAGGGATGGGCAAACCCACAGTCATGGACTAAATCTAATAAGCTTTATTTTCTTAGGGATCCCAGCTAAAAATAATAATAAAAGCTCTTTATTTCCAGGGTGACTACTCCTCCGCTGAGAGCAGAGCCTGCGTGCAGTGCTTGCGTTTCAATCAATAAAACTCAGCTCACCGCTGCTCCTAAGCCAGGTTTAACCCACCTGGCATCACTTTAGCTTGTTAGCATGAGTGTATCTTGGAAAGTTATCCTTTTTTTTAGCTAAACCAGGGGTGGTAGTCTTGCTTTAGCCATAGGATCGTGATGGTCCCACCACGGCAAGCAGGAGCCCCCAGAGCAGCAGCAAAGCTGTGCAGCCTTTTTTTAAGTTCACCTTTCAGTAATTAGAGTCCAGAGCTGTAATTACTTTCCAATTTTGGTTTAATAATTGCACTCAGCCATCCCCACGTGCCCCTCAGACTGGGTGATGAGGAAGGTTCTGGCCTCTGTGGCCGTGAGAAGTGTAGTGGTAAACAGTGATTTCATTGCTTAATTTTTATTTTTGGGCACCTCTGCTTTGCCCCCAAAGCCTCACTGAGTAAAAACAAAATTAAATAAAGAAAAAAATCCAAAAAAGGACAAAACCCGTGATTCAAAGGGAGAAAAGGCCCTTTTGCCCCCTGCCCTCTCAAGGGATGCCTCAACCCTGCAAAAAGGCAGCGGGAACTGCTTGCAAGAGTCCCCCCCCCCCCCAACCTTTATTTGGGGCGCTTTTTTTAGTGGGTTTTGGGTTGGGTTTGTGGGGGTTTTTTGGAGGTGTGAGGAGCCACTGCTCCCCTCCTGGGGAAAATAAGGGTGTCTTCTAGAGCCCCCTCATCTCCAGCTCCCTCTGGACTTGTGAGAGGCTGCCGACTGGAAGGGTGTAATTAATTCGGGGGGAACACATTATTTTCTGCTTCCCCCCACCTTTTCCCGGGATTTCAGGAGTATTCAGGATATTTCAGGGTAAGGCTCTGGCTGGCCCCCGTTCTCCCGTTTCAGCCCCCTCCGGGAAAGCACCGAAGGCAGGTGAGGGGTCCAGGATGCCGCGACTGATGGGCAGCAACACCCCCACTCCGAGTCTGAGGTGGGGTGTGAATCCATACAAGTGTTTGCGCTCCTGCTTTATGTGCCCCTTGGTGGGGGAGCAGGGAGGGAAAGGGGGAGCATCCCTTCCTTCCCTACAGCCAAGGTAGGAGCAGCGCCAGCCCCCCCATCCCACCTTAACCCCCCTCCACCCCGCCTGGCCACGCACCAACCTTTGGGGGGTGCACAAATCCCACCCCCCCTGCCAAGCCCGCTCCGCGCATCCCCCCGCGGGCTGAGCCACCGCCGTCCCCCGGCTGCGCGCAAGTTACTCCCCCTTCCCCATCACTTTCCCTCCCTCCCCTTTCCTCCCCCCCGCTCCAAAAGCCGGGCTGCGCTGCCGAGGCTCCGCCAGTGAAGGCAGCGCTGCCGGGGGAGGGAGGGAGGAGCTGGGGGGGCGGCGATGGAGCCGGAGCCGGGCGAGCGGAGCCGGCGGGCGGCGGCCTGAAAGCCCCCGCCGGCAGCGGCAGCGGAGCCCCCCGACCCCCGGCGCCGAGCCCACCCTGAGGAATGAGCGCTTTCCAGGCAGACCTCCTCCTCCTCCTCCTCGGGTGCTTCCTGCTCAGCCACGGTAGGACCCGGCGCCGCGCCGGAGTTTGCGAGCGGGGCGGACGGGAGGAGCCCGGGGGTCCCCCCGAGTCGGGGGGTCGCGGTGGGGTGCGGGGGCTGCGCGTGGTTTTGGCAGAGGGAGGAGGGCGGGGGGAGACAGGGCGGATTGCAGAGTTTTTCGTGCATCTCCGGCGAGGCAGCTTACCTTTTTTTTTTTTTTTCCCTTAAAAAAGGGATAAATCTTTAGCATGCAAATGCGTGCTTGTGCTCCGGCTCTGTTAATTAGGTGGTGTTTGTGTGTAAACACGGCTTGGCTGAGTAACAGCCCCCCCGCCCGCCCCCTCAGCCGGCGGTGCTCTCCCCGGTGCGGGGGGCGATGGATGCTCCGTGCCGGCGGAGCGGAGGAGCCGCTCGGACCGGCGGCAGCGGCTCCAGCCCGGGGACATGAGCCTGCGGTTGTGCAGCCGGGGTAGGCAGCGATTTGCTCCTGGGGAGGCGAGGGGAAGAAGAGTTGCTGCCGATGCAGCCAGCCCGGGGGAGGTGGGCACCCCGCGAGGGCGGCACAGCCGGATCCCACCTCCCCAGCAGCCAGCGAGCGGGGGCAGGAGCGTGGGAATCCGGAGGAATTCGCCCTGCAACTTTACTACCTGCTTGATTTCCCCCCCCAAAATAAAACATAAAGCAGGATTCGGGGAGGGGGTGCGCTCTGGGAAGCTGTGTCTGTGCTGCTGTGTGCCTGGTCCCTGCCTGTCTGTCACCTGTGGAGGACGCTGAGCTGCAGCCAGACCCCGGCTTCGCCTCTCTGCTGCTCATCCCCTCCCAACGCCGGTGTCAAACACCATCTGTGTCACGCCGCCGTGGTCCCCACGCCAGCTTTTGTGAGGGTACGGCTTGGGGATGCTTTAAAAAAAAAATAAAAAAGAGAAGAGGGATAAAAAAACCCCAAACCCACGCAGCTAGTCCATCTGTTGATTAAATGAAGGATAAAACTTTTGGAGAGAGTAGTGCTTCTCCACGGGCAGCTGGTTTTTTGCTCAGCCAGACATTATTGCTGAACATCCCCCACCATACGCTGTGTTTCGCCCTATTCCCCGAGCAGGGACGCCGTGTTTAGAGGTGGCTGCGCTTCTGGTTGTCCTCTTCTTTTCCTGGGCTCGGCTGTGATGCTGGGCTCCCACGCTGTCCTCCCTTCCCCTTTCCTCTTCCCCCCGCTCTCTGCTTGTACTAATATTCCTTCAGGGAGAACGCTGTGTTTGCATTCGCCTTTGCTTCCGCACAAAAGAAACCCACTGTGTCCTCCGTGTGGGTTTCTGGCTGAACAAATTTGAACTCTCCCTGGTACAGCAGGGCAGCAGCGGGGCCGGGGAGAGCAGCGATCGGGAAGCTGATCCCGGCCTTCCCATCCCTCCCAGTTGCCACAAAGGGCAGTTTGCTGGCGGAGCTGGAGAAGTTTGTGCCGGGGATCCATCCGGCAGGGATTTGGTTTCCCCGTTCCTTTCGCAGCCATTATTCTAAGAAGGGCTAATGCACTTTTTAACAGCGCTGGGGGTGTGGAGCGGCGGCGGCTCCGCCGATGTGTCTCCAGCCTGCACCGCCAGGACTGTGCATCTGGTACCTTGCTTATTCATGCCGAGTTCCGAGGCACAGACACTGCCTTGCAGAGCGTTTTCTCGGCTGTTTTCTCCCGTAGGATGAGCCAAGCGCTTTTCGATGGAGTTGCTGCTCTCAGTGCATAAGAAAGGGGCTGTCGGCGGCGTCGTGGCTTTTCCCGGTAGGGTGAAACCGTGCAAAGGATCCCTAACAGGATTTAATGCAAAGGATTCCGTAAGCCACGCGGTGCTCTGGGGGAGGAAAGGCCTGGATGTTGGTACCGAAGCCGATTTTCCAGCATATGTTGTGTTTGCCTCCCCTCGAGCAGCCGCCGTGGTGGTTGTGGGGTGGCCAGATGTGGTGGCATTTGTGCCCATGGACAAAGGTGTTCCCAAGGAGGGCTCTGGGATTGGGGTGCAGGGTGTGCACACAGAGGACAGTCATGCCTTGCCCTGGAGTGAGCTGGTGGGCCAAAACTCACTTCGAGGAACAACTGAAGTCACCTGACTCTGCCCTTCAGGACTTTCAGTAGCTCCTTTCTGTGGGCAGGGAGCAGGCAGGGCTCTGTTTTCTTGCCACGGTGGCTTGAAGGAATTTGCCATAATTAAATTCCCTGGAGCCAAGGGCAGCAGGGATGGGAGGATCACCTCTGCTGAAAACCCAGCTTGGGATCTGTGGTCTGGACACTGGTTTTAAAAAACGCTCCTTATCCAAAGGCTCACCAAAGGGGCATTTTCTATCACTAGACCCGTACACCCGTGCCCTTGGGTTTGTGCTTCCCGGGCATCCTGGTGGCATCCTGCTGTTCCAGCAAACCATCCAAGCTGGAACTTGGGCTCCCAGTGGAGCTTGCAGGAGGAGGAAACTGCTTGTTGCTCCTCTTTGGGGCTGAGCTGCACCGGGGCACAATCAGGCATCGCTCAGCCGGGAGGACAATCCCTTCCACAGCTGCCTGAGGAGATCTCTGGAGAGTAAACTGCCTTCCCTTGAGCATCTCTGTCTTTCCACCTTGCAAATGGCCTGTGCTTTCTCTTTGTGGAAGTCAATAGGTCAGTGTTTCAGGGCTTCTTTTTGCCTGGTGCTGCTCACTCTTCCACCCCTGAAAGCTGTCGGGACCAAGCTTTAGGGGAAGGTGAAAGACAGAGCACAGTTTGCCTCCTGTGGAGCCGAGATTTGGGTGCCCCTTGATGGGAAGCAATTGATGCTGCCATGAAACTGGCTGCCTTTGCTTCTGCCTGGTGCAAAGCTCACCCTCCCCTGCTCTGCTCCAGTGCCAGCCAAACTGGGGGAGGCTGGAAGCAACTGGGGAAGGTGCCTCAGCTGTGGGAGGTGGGGCTGTGGGGAGGAGCACCACTGAAGAGGCACCTCTTCCTCTTTCTGGTCTCTACTGTACCAACCTAAGATGGATTTGGCAGGATCTGAAATTTACCTTGGATGGGAAGATTTCTGCTGTCTGGGGCTCTCTTTCCAAAGGCATGTTTGCTTTCCCTCAGGGTGATGAATACCGAGTTCTCTGGGTGTTGCAGGGTATGTTTTTCTCCTTCACAGTTCACTTGGTTCCTCCCTGGAAGCAAATGCTTTGCAATCTTCTGTCAGAGGGGCCCGTTATTAGCAGCAGTGGCTCAACTTCCCACTGGCCTGTCATCAGCCCCCAGGTGGAGCAGGGTGAAATGATGCTGATGAGAGAAACCTGGCCAGTTCCACCCACTAACACTGGTTAGGACCAGGAGATGAGGATCTTTGCATCTTGGGGGACGTTAGTGGGTGACAGGGAGCAAAAATGTGACATTCTGGTGTGCTGGGAGGTGTGAGGGGCACTTGGTGATTTCTGTGCCTGACAACCATGAGCCTGTTAATGAGAAGCCTGGAAATCTGTGGTTGTGATCCCAAGTGAATTCCTGCTGCCATGCAGAGAGAAGAGCAACTTTGCAAGGGAAGGGCATTGGGCTGGTTCCTAAACCCAGGTGGGTGTCAGCACTGGGGAAGCACAAGGAATGCAGACACCAGTGGACTTCAAAAACTAAGCTAAGGAAGAGCTCCTGGTGCCCAAGATGCTGCAAATCAGGATATTCTGTGATTCTGTGAAATGAAAATGGTTGAGTGGGAGACAGTAATGGTTTGTTGAGGTGCTTTGTGAGGTGGTATGGGTTTGGCAGTGGCAGTGTGTTCACAGCTGGGCTGCATGGGAGGGAAGCTGAACTAAGCCTCAAGTCAGAGCTGGTGTTGCTCAGTCTGTGCTGTCCCAGAGGAGCAGTGCAGGTTTGCCTCCTCCAAGGCCTCTTTTAACACAATTTAAGGTTCTGCTTGCTTCCCCGTGCTTCCCCATCTCCCATCTGTCCCTCCCGTGGTGAGAGCCACAGATGACTTTGCTCAAACCCCATTTTTTGCAAGGTTTCAGTTCTTTCAAAAGAACAAGAGGGAGGAGCTGGGGGGTTGTCCAGGTGCCCTTTGCCGAGGGAGGAGAGCAGGGCAGGTGTTCCTCCTCCGTGCCAACGCTGCATCCCCACCAGTCTCCCCCAGCCAAGGTCGGGCGGAGGTGCCCGGGCAGTGTATGCACAGCACATCTCGGGCAGATGTCGACTACTTCTGTGCTTTCCCGTTGTTTTAGGGGACACCAACTGGAGTAGAAACGTGCCCAGAAATCCCTGACAAGTTCTCAGCACTGCGTGTCACCAGCTCCCGGCCTCTCTGTGGCCGGACTGCAAATGTTAGGATAAAAAAGCTCAGTGCTCCTCTTTCTTTTGTAGCTGTAAATAAAAGGGGGAGAGGCCAATGTGCCCCTTATGTTGTGAGTTGGCTGAGGATCAAGGGCTTTGAATAAACTGTTTTCCTGCGAGCAGTGTGTGATGGAGAGCGTGGCTGCTTCAAACCTCTGATTTAATGATCGGGTTTGCAAGTTTGTACGGTGCTCCCAGCTCCTCAGCATGCTGGGTGGAGGGGCTTTATGGAAATGCTGCTGGAGAATTGGCTTTACATCACTTCCAGGACCTTCCAGTAGGATTAAGCAGCTCTTGCTTATTTATTTATTTTAAAGACTAGCAAGTTTATACCAACAATTGCTGAAGGCCCTAATTTATCTTCTGTTCAGGAGCAATACAAGTCTTTCCTTTGACTGCATTGAGAGCTACTTCTGGCCAAAGAGAGCAACAGAGCCACAGTGACCGTGTACAAGCTTATTTTATAAATCAATAGGCAGTGAAACAAATTGGTTGTAAATCAGTCTCTTCTTCGCTGAGATTTAAGGCATTTGGTGGAGCTGTGAGTTTTTACGGAGTCTGCTCTGCCATTGGGGCTGGCTTGTGTCCCAGCTCTTGCAGGGGTGTGGGAATCCAATATTAATTTCAAACATACCACGAAATGTGCAGGTTTTCTCGGCTGGGAAGAATTAAGTTTACAACCTGTGCTAGTCTTTGCAGGCCTGGGTTGAGTAGAAGGGTCTTGGTGCTGCTCAAAACTTGTGGCTTTCCTTTTTCCTTCCTCTGCTTCACTGCACCTCAGGGCACGTCTACACTCCAGACTGCTGGAAGGGGGATGAGGGAAATACCCATGTCTGAATTGTGCCTTGTGGTAGGACAGAGCAAATGCTGGGTTTTGGCCTTGGAAACGGTGGCCTAACAGATGTCCTGCTTCAATGTGCCCTTTGAGCATCGCCCAGCCTGTTTATTCATTGCCTCGCTGGCAAGCCCACGCTCAAGTGTTTGCCTTTCCCTGGTGGCAGCAGCAGCCTCCAAAGTGGAGCAGAAGGAGCTGGAGGTCACTTGGCTGTTACATGGCTCTTCCTTTTACTGAGTTGCATTAAACAGCTTAAAATCTAAATGTGCTTTTAGTGCGCTGTGAGCGATGGGCTCTGGGCGTCCTGCCTCGCTCAGTGTCACATGCTGGAGAAGTAGGAGGTGGAACACTTGCATTGTTAAATTCAGATGCTAACTTGGGGATAAGATCTTGTCTTAATGTGTTCATTCAACGCCCCCACTCTCAACAAAAGCTACAGCGAGCCTTGGGTCTGCTGCATTTCAGGGTGGAGCAGGATGTAATTGGTTTTTGAGGGCTTTGCCATAACTGCTGCTCATTAACCATTGATGCAGGCGCGGCAGACTTTCAGCTCCCATAATAGATGCTTTCTTTTGTTTCCAATTTGTGTTTGGTGGAATTGCTGCGCAGGTCTCATATGTATGTGGTCATGTGGTGGCTGATTCACCTCTTAAGAGCTGGTGAATTTATGCTCTTGGGTCTGCCGTTGTCACTTTCAATATGGGATGTGGCAAAGGCACATGGTGAACGCCCTGGTTCAGCACCGAAAGGCTGAACAGTTCAGGAGCAACCCCAATTTTGTAGGAAGGCAATAGAAACACAGCAAATGTTCAACGATGTGCTTTCTGTCAGGAGCTCTCTGCCCAGCAGGGGACAAGCTGCAGGCAGGAGGAGCCTTGCTAGTTCCGGATGGAATACTCACCAGTGGTGGAAGGGATGAACTTTCTCAAGCTTCCTCATGGATGAAGGGTCAAAGCTTTGTGCTGTGGGTCCAGTGTGAGCAGGAAGCGAGGGGAGAAGCCACTGGGTTTGGAGTCCCACCTTGCATTTTGGGCAGGTATTCATTTGTTAACTTAATATTGCCTAACTAGTTAAAAGATCAGAAATGGAGAGCCTAAACCGTCCTCAGGCCCTCGTTGCCCCGTCCCCCTCCTACCCCCAGCACAAATGAGTATTCCAGCAGTATGCTGCCAGTCAGGGAATGTCAATATTGGATAAGTGTTTCCTTTATATCACTGCAATTTAGCATAAGCTGCTTGGAAACAAATGTCTTCCATAAGCATGAGGTGTTTCAGTAAGTACACAGTCAACATTACTATGAGGATTAAATAAATGTCAGCCCCACTTGTATGCTCAGCAGCAAGTTAAGACAGCCTAACTTGCATAATGGCCAGGCTGCAGGAACAACAGCAGGGATTTTGTGAGCTTTGTGGACAAAGTGGAATGGAAGAGGCTGCTTTGGTTGAAGGCACCTGGATCTGAAGGGGATGTTGAGATGGGGGTGCAGAAGCACCTTGCAGCTGATGCTGGGAGGAAATTCTTCCCTGGTGAGGCCCTGGCACAGGTTGGGCAGAGAAGCTGTGGCTGCCCCATCCCTGGAAGTGTCCAAGGCCAGGTTGGATGGGGCTTGGAGCAAGCTGGGATAGTGAATGGCATCCCTGCCCATGGCAAGGGGGAAGATCTAGATGGTTTTTAAAGTCCCTTGCAACACAAACCCTTCTGATTCAGGTACAAGGTGCAAAGGGATACAAGGGGTTTCCTTCTGGAACAACGAGGTTCTCTTTCTTTGGCACTGTCTGCAACCCAAAGATGCAAACTTGACTCAGCCAGTGCTGGCTTGAGCTGGTGAAGTTGCTGGCTCAGGATGAGCACACCTTCCTGCAGATCTGCCCAGGCCACCAGCATTTGATGGATCTGCCTCTGCCTTTCCCAGTGCAAGCTGGAAGTTGCTTGTCTGCAGTTGGCAACAGCAAGGGATGAGTCTTGGCCATCTCCTGCTTGGTGGTGAGGAGCAGGTTGTGTTTGAGAACTGTCTGTAAGCCCTGAGCTCTCCTGCAGCTCAAGGCTCCCCAAAGCCACGGAGATTCTGCCCATCATGAAGGAGTGATGCTGGTCCATCGTGGCAGAGCTTAAGAAGGTGAGGAAGGGAGATGGTCACCTTTGGCTGCTCTGCCTTCAGGTGTGTGCATGAGAGTTTCTCTTGCCCAACAGGCAAAAGCCTCTGGCTTCCATAAAGGGATTTAAACCCGACCAACACACAGGTGTTGCTGAGGCAGCGGAGGCTTCAATCCTTCCCTCAAGCCATGTCTGCAGGAAACCCCTGCTATTTGCCACCCCTCACTCTTCATCTTCACCCATCACCCTGACATGTCACTTGGTGCTGTCTCGGTCAGTCCTTGACAAGTTCTGCCAGCAAGGAGAGAAAATCTGGGAGTGTGGTGGGGAGCTGAGCTGGATGTGTTTCCATTCCCAGCGATGCAAAACTGCTGCTCTCTCCCCAGCTGGCAAGTCGCTGACTGCAGCCACTTGTTCCCAGCTGCACAAAAATAACTGGAGACAAAATCGTTAGCAGGCAGATGAGCCTTATCAGCTCCTCTTATGTCTGGCGCTGCCTCGGTCTGCGAGGACCTGTTACCCTGCAGAGTGTGTATTTTAATGACTGGCCACTGCTGTTCCAGGTGACTTGAGCCCAGCACCCCAGCCATGTCCTGGCAGCCCCGGAGGGCAGTGGGAGCTTTTCCGAGGAGCTCAGCTCCTTAGGCTGTGCTTTTCCAGCGCTGGAGGAGCAGCTTGAGGACATATGGAGTGTCTCAGTAACTCAGGCTAGAGGAACAGAGCGCCGGGGGAAGGAATACCCGAGTAGTTGGGACCCAAAGCAGGTCACCTGGCAGAGCCAGCGCAGGTTTGATCCTCACTTTTCCCGTTCAGCCTGGCGGTGGCAGCAGCAGCGCTCGCATGGAGCCGAGCTCTGCTCCCTCCTGCCGGTGTCGCGCTCCTTTGGAGAGGTCCAAGGTGACCTGCTGGGCTCCAGCCCTGTGGGCAGGCTGGAAGCACCAAGCCTGAGGTTTGGGGTTCAGCACCGAAGGCCGTTCCCTCTCCTGTGCTGTGGAGAGGCGGCTTGAAGAGGTGGGGGCCCTCTGAAGTTGGTACCCTTCTCCTGAGGAGCAGTGGTCACCCCATGGCATGGTTGGACAATCTCCAGGAAGGTCTTAGCACACAGTGGTGTGAATGCCATGGGCTTGCTCAGTGAGTGAGGGTGTGGGAGGGGGATGTGGGGCTGTGTCTGACCCACTGCTTTGTGTCCCCACAGCAATAAACATACATAAGTAGTTCCCAGAGCTGGTGAACCCCTTGTGCATCCTTGCAGGCTGTGGGATAACCTGCAGCAGGGAACGGCTGCCATTCCTGGTCAGTGGTGCCTGATCGGGCTGTTTGCTGCTCTCTCCCACGAGCAAATCCCTGGAGTGTGATTTAACACTCCCCTCTTTTCCTGCTGGCTGTGTCTTTAACAAGCTGGGAGTGACGGGGCCACCCCCCACCCCCCCAGCCACAAGTGCTGGAGAAACAGAACCAACAGATGCTAAAATTAGGCACAGCTGTTTGCAGTGTTTTGTCCTGCCGATCACAGAGTCTGACACTCTCGGTGCTTATTCCTCATCTTGTCCAGACACTGAAGAGGTTTAAGATATCAAAGCTTTGAGTGGCTGTAAATTAACTCCTTCTGTCTAAGCTGGAGCTTGACTTACTGGCTGATGATAGATTTCTTGTGATTTCCTTTATTTGCCCTTACAATAATGGGAATTGCCAGGGAGCATCAAGACAGGTGTCTTCTTTCTGTACCTGGAACACAACACTGCTGGTTTTCCTTGCTCAGGAGCACCCCACCAGATCAGGGGAAACATCTTCAGCTCTGTTGTCCCTCAGCCTTTATGTGCCTAGACTCAGCTCTGAAGGGCAGCTTAGACAACCTCTACAGTCCAGCTTGGCCTCTGCATGCCTAAAGTTATCCCAATCCAGCACCATATGCTGGCTTTGGTGAAGTGGGAGATGTTCTGAGCTCTTTTGCCTCATCCCACGTGGCTGTTCTTTCCCCATTCTGGGGTGTGTTTGGTCTTTAAGAGGTGATGGCTGGCTCTGTTCCCTGCCACCCTTTAGAAAATGTCCATTCCCATCCATTGCAGTGGCAGTGTTTGGATTTGGTGTCACCCAGGCAGAGATGTACTCTTGGAAAGGGCAGTGGGAGGAACCTCTGGCAGAGCAGAAGTGCCTGTTGCTGTCAAGCCGAGGGCAGTGGAAATGTCCCTCCTGACAGATGGGCACTGTTAGCAGCAGCAGAGCTCCTGGGCTGGGCATGTGTCGGGGTCTGAGGTTCCTTTTTCCTCTGTGTCTTGTGTGAGTGTCTGTCTCCTGCAGCAGAAATGCTTTCTGAAGATTCCTCTTGCTTCAGTCATGCTTAGAGTGATAATGTTGGTTTAAGATGGACACTTGTGATAAACAGGGGAACACGGTGCCCTTTGAGATCTTCAAAGCTCTTTTGCATCTCATGGGCTGGCTGGCAAGCAGTCAGGGCATTGGGATTGCCACGCTCCCGTGCCCACCTCCTCCTAGGGATGCCTTGGCTTTTAAAGAGCTGACACCTCTCACCCTCCTCCCCTTGACTGCGTCAAGGTGTTGTCTGCTACACTTGTGCAGCTTCCTGTATGCTGCCTGTGAGCTCCTCAAATTGCCTATTTTTAGCCTCTGTGATGAAGCAAACCAGGAGGGGAAGTGCTAACCAAGGGGATCAGTAGGGATGGTGGGGAGGAGTGAAATTACTTCAAGAAAAAGGACCCCATGCAATTGCCAAGTGTCTTCCGTCCCTCGACGACGTCTTTGGGGTGGTGTTGTAGCAGACCTTTCCCCCAGCACACTGATTTTTTCCTGCAGCAGGCAGGTTTCTCTCTATGGTTTGGCTTTCTCCCAAAAAATCTGTGTAGTGCTCTTAAACCCGTGCGAGTTTCTGCTGACTTGAGCAGATCGGAGTTGTCATCCCAGTGGGAGCATCTTGTTCAAAATCAGGAAGAAAAGTTGAACTCTTGAAACTTGTTGAAGAGCAGGAAACATCCAAGGATTATGGATTTGAGACTTAGAAGTGGACTTGCCAAAATACTATGTTTTGACATCTGAAATTTTAACCTGGAGGTCAGGAAGGGGGTTTTGTGCACAAAGGATGGTGAGGGTCCCTGTGGTGGGTGAAGGGATGCTGGGAGCTGTTGCAGAAAAGGGTTGCAGGTCTCTTCTTGCCCTTGGCCTCACCGTGGTGGCTCTCACAACATGCCAGTTTGTCACAGTGTATTTAATTCTAAACCAGTGCTAATCTGATCTGTGTCTCTGTAAAGCATCTTGTGTTAGGTTTGATAAAATTACATTTTATTGTCTAACAGAGTTTATTTCTCTCAGTCTGGTTGTATGTTTTTATTACCTGTTTCCTGTGCACCACGAGGACATCATGTACCAGCACCTGTCTCGCTTGTTCCTCTCTGAAGGCACCTTAAAATCTGCTCATAATTACTGGAAACTATGGGAAGACAGTGAGGGTGCCAGTGATACTCATCTGGCACTGGTGCATTGAGCAGGTACAGAAAGGACCTGAGAGGCAATTGAAGAGATTGATGGGCAGTAATGGGTGTAATAGTAATCTTTGTCCTGTGTTTTTAATAAAGTGATGGATGACAAACCCAGCTGGAGCCCCCGTGCGGAGACCATGAGACGCAGTTAAATTGCAGAGGCTTCTTAACTTAATGAGGCCCGGTAATAAAAACGAGGCTTAATGAGCAAAGTATAATGGTACCATTATCCTTATGAGTGCTGAGCAGAGGGTGAGCAGGCAGTGCCAGGGTGGGCTTGGGATGATCTCACTGGGAGGCAGATGAGGAGGTTGGGAGCCCTGGGAAGAATCTTTGGTAGCCAAGTGATGTTCTTACCCATGAAGGAATGAGCAGGTGGAACACCAGATATAGTTGATCCCCCATGCTTTTGGTTGTACTTGTAAGGTTTTGAGCAACTCTCTGTTCCAGGTTTTATTCACTTTATGTAACCTGGGAAAGTCCAGATGATCCTTCTGTCCACACAGGTGACGTGGTGAGGGGATCCGATTTTGTGCCACAAAGGAAAAGCAATGGGAATTTAACAGCCTGGAGGCAGGACATGCAGGGATTTGGTGGGTGGGCTTGGAGAGGTTGGCCAGAGCTGCAGCAGGCTCATGTCACAGCTTGATTTGGAGCTGAGGCTGGGACTTTTTTAGGGGTGGAGGTGGGTGGTGAATTAACGTCTGCAGAGCAGTTCGGTGTGTGCCGCTGTTAAATGGAGTTAAACCTGAGCGAGTTCTAATCTAATAATGAAAGGAAGAGAAATAAGTGTTCTCAGTGATGCATGCCCCTCACAGTAAGTACTAATTGAAAACAGATATTTACTTTAAAATGAAAATGTAATGCGATAATGGTGGGTTGAGGATTTTGCACACGGAGGAGGGAGCGGTGAACACGCGCAGCCTCCCAGCTGCTCTCCTGGGCTCTGTGTCTCACTGGGAGTGGGACCTCCCACGCCATGGGGCTGGTGGCCCTGGGAGCCTGGAGAAAGGACCTGGGACTTGTGTTGGAGCAGAGCTCAGAGCTTTACTTGGCCAAAAATTGGGAGCATTGGGTTCTCTTAGCTGGCCTTGGTCTGTAGAGGACCAAAAGCTAGGCTTTTGTCTTTGCTCCCATACCTTGCAGACCTTTCCCAGCCAAATCAACATGGGAAGGAGAGGTGAGGCCTGGGGAAGCATCACCTCCCTTGTCACTAAGATGAGGGGGCTGGACAGTGGTGGTGACCCTCTTCCTGATGGTCTGTAGTGCTCCAGACCCACCTTGCTGCCCTGAGCTGGCCCATATCTCTGGCTTGGTAGGTGAACTGCTCAGTGCTGGAGAAATTCTGGCTAATGCTGCCTTTTGGGGGCTGTGGGAGGAGCATGAGAGGCATCTTTGCTTCCTCAAGCCAGTTTGAATTAGTGCTGATCCCTTGGGAAGACCCTAGCCCGTGACTGCTGAGACTTTAGCACCCCTCCTTGCCTCTTGGGCTCTGTTTGTCACCCTCCCCTCCTGTCTCCTTGCTCTTCCCCCTGTTCCAAACAAGTGGTGGCTCCAGAGCCAGTCACAGTGTTTTCCAAAGCCCTTTGGAGCACAGCTCAGTGCAGTGGGACTGGTGGCCATTAAAGGATCCTCCCTGCCAAGAGCCCCCCCAGCAGTGCAATGTTCTGAGGGGAGAAGCCTGGCCCTAATCCCTTTCTTCAAAGTTCCTGCCTGGTTCTTCCTATGGGTGCATTTGTATAATTTGCATTTTGCACTGTGATCATATGCATAGAATTCAGATTGAAATGGGGGCTTGAATAGATTTGCATGCTAATGAGGCAGTGGCTTTATTTATTTATTTGGAGCCCTCTCAAGCAGGCAGTGGCGTGCTGGAGAGCAGCTCCTGCAGCTCTGGTGGGGAGAGAGCTCTCCAGCAGCATGAGGGCACTCATTTTTTCCCCAAGACCCACTTCCCCCTGTGCATAAGCAGTTGGAGCTGGTGGTCTCTGCTCCAGCAGCATTTGGCTTAGTCCTTCTCAACCCCTATGGAGGAGATCAACAGTGTCAGCCCATCTAAACTGCCCAGAGATGCCTCTTTAAGGTTCTACTGATGTTAACTGGGTGTGGGTATGGACGTGCCACACAGTGAGGTGGAAGCATTGCTGTGTTAGGGTTGGTTGTGACCAGCATGAGCCACTGGATGATGAATGCAGTGATCTGTGAGCAGAGCCATGGGAGCGTGTCCCATTCTCTCCTTGGCTTTGCAGTGGTGCTCAGGGGAGCTGGTCCCTGCTGGCCACAGCTCCTTGCCTCCCCAGCAGACCATGACCCCCCTCTCTACCACGGGGCCATTATTTCTGGTGTCCTTCTTTCAGCAGCTGACCTTGGGATGTGGCATCAATGATGCCCATCAATCCTGCGCTGCAGCCGACTCCAGCTTCCCTTGGTGCTCCTGTGTTCCCTCAACAGAGCCTTCCAGCCTCTCACAATGTCAGCAATAAAGAAAGCTTGGAAATGTTGAGGAGGAGAAGCAAAGGGCTGGGAGAAAACCAGTTCCCAAAACTCCAGGCCAGTACTGGGGAGGAAAACAAGACACCAAAGCCCAGGTGCTCCATTGAATGGCAGCACCGTGTCCCTTTGCATTGTGCTCGGTGCCCCAGCAGATAGACCCGGCTTGGAGCTCACTGCTGAGCCTTTCCGTGCCAGCTCTGGCTCCCCACATGAGTCCTGCTGCAGCCACTGCCACTCTGAACACGGGCCAAGCCAGGCCTTCTGAAATGGCAGCAGGAATTGGGTCACATCGTGCTGCCCCAGGAGAGCGAGTTTCTCTCCGAGCAGTCTGGCTTCCAGTTATTATTTTACAGGGATGTTAGAGGTTGATAAGGGAGCTCTTCTGCCTGCCAGTGGGGCTTATTTGGGGCTTATTGTACGCTCCAGTTTAGATTTTAATATAGTCAAAGGTGACTTACAACTTTAATATTAATTTTAAAACTGATTGCTCGAGTTGTTTTTTTTTTATCTGTGTTAAACCAGATTAATCTCAGCCTTCCTTGATCCTGCTGGTTGCTTTTCTCTCCCTGGCTAGAGACACACGTGGTCTGTGTTGCACCAACAAAGGCAGAGGAGGAAGATGTTTGTGTGGCGATAAATAATTGTCACGGGGCTGCTTCTCTTCCAGAGAAATCTCTGCTCTCCAAACCCAACAATGGCATCAGTGGGAGCTCTTGCTTTTGTAGGAGGCTCCTGCCTCAGCCTGCAGAGCGGGGTTTGCTGAACAATGTCCAGCTTTGTGCTCCCCACAGCAGCCTCCTCCTTGCCGTTGTGTTTCTCCCTGCTCCTCCAGGCTCTCCAGAACACATCTCCTCCCGTGCTGCTTTGTGCCACCGGCATTACAATTTCTCACACGCTCACTCTGCTGCTTGCAAGACATTTTGTGCCTGAGGTGACAATATTTAGTAGGTTGAGAAGGTGGCCCTGGGGCAGTGGGGTGGGCCGTGGTGAGCTGGAGTTGAGTTGTTGTCCTGCTTCGGGCTCCTTGAGTGTTCTCAGGCGATTGTGCTTGGCCGGAGGATCCAACAACAGCCAGAGCGTGGTGATGTTCAGCCTCTGGGCATGGAATTTGTGGTGTTCTGAGCCACTGTGGATGCCAGGGGTTTGGCTCATACTTTGGGTGAATGTCACACTGTTCAAGGTGACTGGTTGGGTACCCAAAACTTAGTAGCTCTTGGCAAAATTCAGCATTAATGCTGTGCTGCCTGAAGCAGAGCCTGATGCTCTCCAGCACTTTCCTAGGTAACAGTAGAATCCCAGGAGGGTCTGGTTTGGAAGGGATCTTAAAGGTCATCTGTTCCATCCTCTGCCATGGGCAGGAGCACCTTCTACTAGACCAGGTTGCTCCAAGCCCCATCCAAGCTGGCCTTGGACAATTCCAGGGAGGGGTAATCCCAAATGATGTGGTTTAAGTGACTCCCCTTGACTTGACAGTTGGACTTGGTCTTACAGGTCTTTCCAACCTTAACCATTCCATGTTTCTATGACGCGGCTCCAGGTGACCAGCTGTGTTGCTGTGGGTGCTCTGGATTTAGGAGCAGCCTTGTTGGTGCTTCCAGTCTGTGGAGCATCAGTGGACAGCTGCTCTTCGTAAACAGAAGAAAAGAATCAGAATTGTGGCTCTGGAGGTGTGTGGTCATAAATCTTCATGTCCTGAGCATTGGTGAGCCTGGATACCAGTGGCACTGGTTAATTTTACCCCAAATAATGAGTTTATAGTTCTCTGTGCTGGGAGTCTTCCCGGGACCTCAGGGAATGATTGCAGGAATCAAATGCTCTGTAACCAGCCTTTAGTTTTTTCCTGGTGTTTTGTGGGATAGCACTTCATTGACAGTCCATGCTCTCCAAAATACCTCCCAAATGCTGCCTGTAGCTTTTCTCCAGCTTTTCAGAGGTTGTTATTCCAGGTCCAGTGCTGTATGTAATAAACATGCTGGATTGGTGGGCTGGGAACTGAACGAACTGTGTGGATCTGACAGTGGCAGGGGAGGGAACTGAGGCACAGAAGGCTGCAGGGAGATCCATGTGGGTTGGTGTCACAAACTGGGGGCTGGAAACAGGAGGGATTGCTGGAGCTGCCCCATGTCTGTGTGTCCCCTAAATTGTGTTTCAGCCTTGAGTGGGGATCCACCAGGTGTTGTGTTGGCTCAGGAGCCAAACAGAAGCCACAAGACAGTGGTGAGACTGAAGAGCCTTTAAAGGCAAGACTTGACACCGCACGAGCGAGTGCCGAGCAGCAGCCACAGAAATCCCATTTGTTTTACATTTCAGAGCTTAATGAGACAGAAATCACATGGCAATTGTCACATGTGAAGGCAGAGATTGCTGGTTTGCATTTAGCTGAGGCAACCACCGTATGTGGCAGCGGTGCCTCAGAGGGAGCCGAGATCTCCCTCCCTGCTGTGAGTGCACTTTGTGTACCTGCCAAGTGCTGCTGCCCTGGAGCTCAGCACCAGTCCTCGGTGGTTATAACCCCCCTGGCAGCCACACCGGGTTGGCCTGGAGGTCACCAACCTCACTCCTTCCCCAAAATAGTCAACACAGCACATTCTTCATGTAGAGAGTCATAGCATTATTTGGGTTGGAAGGGTGATCAAGTCCAGGAAGGTTATTTTTGTGTGATTTCAGTGGATGTGGGTGCTGAAAACCCACGGGATGTCTGTTGGGGTGATTTGTCGGAAGTTGAATAGGACCAAGTACAGGATGCTGCACCTGAGTCAGGGCAGTCCCTGCTGTTGATCCAGACTGGGCATGAAGGGATGGAGAGCAGCCCTGGCAGAAGGACGTGGGGTGCAGGTGGGTGAGAGGCTGGACATGCCCCGGCTGTGTGTGCTGGGCTGGTCCCACAGCGTGGGCAGCAGGACAGGGGGGGATTCTGCCCCTCTGCTCTGCCCTGGTGAGACCCACCTGCAGAGCTGCCTCCAGCCCTGGGGGCCCAGCACAGGGAGGACATGGAGCTGCTGGAGCGAGTCCAGAGGCCACAGAGATGCTCCAAGGGCTGGAGCCCCTCTGGAGCTCTGGAGCCAGGCTGGGAGGGCTGGGGGTGTTCAGCCTGGAGAAGAGAAGGTTCAGGGTGACCTAATTATGGCCTTCCAGTACTTGAAGGAGCCAACAAGAAAGATGGAGAGAGACAATTTACAAGAGCCTGGACACGGGAGAATGGCCTTAAGCTGAAGGAGAATAGGTATAGATTAGATAGCAGGAAAGAGTTCCTCCCTGTGAGGGTGGGCAGGCCCTGGCACAGGTTGCCCACAGAAGCTGTGGCTGCCCCTGGATCCCTGGAAGTGTCCAAGGCCAGCTTGGATGGGGCTTGGATTAACGTGGGCTAGTGGAAGGTGTCCCTGCCCATGGCAGAGGGTGGATCTGGATGAGCTTTAAGGTCCTTTCCAACCCAAACCATTCTTGTATGCAATGTGCTTTGCCCACCAAGGCATGGAAACATTCCTGGGAATCATCTCAACCTGTGTTAACCATCAAGCTTTCCCCCTTTTGTCAGTAGTACCCTATAGCTCTGTAAGATTAGCTGAACAATAGCAAGATATTAATGCCAGGAGTGCATTAGCTCGGGTAACTTGCTTCATCTCTGCTAATTTGTGCCTTCGCTTTCCAGATAATGTTCATAAATTGCTAAAGCAGTATTTTAATATTAACATAAGCTACAGTCTCTGTGACAACTGTTACAGAATGGCTTGTGTTTGGAGCTCTGAAATTGATTTTTTTTCTCCCCTTGTCTGTCTGAACTGAAAAACTGAAGAGGAAATGCTGTATTGGGTTAACTGAAAACAAGACCGAGAATATTTGTTTCAGGTCAAATAAAACATTTCATCTGATATGATATGTTCTTTGTTCAGACTTAAAAAAGCTTTTTTAAACTAAATTAACTTCAGAGATGTCTTGGGGGGAAAAAAAGTCTGAATGTTTCATGTAGAAGGGAAAATGTCTAAATAAAACACTTTCACTTTTGACACCCACTCCTCCCCTTTCAGTCTGAACCACTGAATGGGTTTGATGGGAGTTCATGAATAGCATTGGTTGACCCACATCTGGGTTGGACTTACTGTGCCAAAGATGCAGGGGAAGAGTTCATGAGTCATTTTTCTAATGGGTATCTCGGTAGGTGAGAGAAGTGCTGAAATTGTACATTTGAAGGAATAATGGGGCCCTCGTTAGATGACTAAATCTTATTCTTAATCATCTTGGGGGCGAGGAAGAGGGGAAATTGGGAGTTGGATCATCTTCATCAGACAAGTTGTGGGTGAGCAGTGTTTTGCAGCTGGCCTACTGCTTTGGGGGGGATTAGGCTTGCTTTTAGGAAAAGGTTCTTCCCCCAGAGGGTGGTGGGCACAGCCCCAAGGCTGCCAGAGCTCCAGGAGTGTTTGATCAATGCTTTCAGGGGCAAGGTGGGATTGTTGGAGTGTCTGTGTAGGGCCAGGGATGATCCTTGGGGGTCCCTTCCAAGAGGGGGAACCAAACCCAGGCTGGCAGTCCCTACAGGGTGCCCTGAAACCCAGCTGGTCATCCCTGGTATTGAACTCAAGACTCGTGGAGTCGTTTCTCATCAGGAGCTCCGTCATGGGGAGATTCGGTGATGTGCTGGGTCACCAAACCCCTGCTGCTCATTGTCTTTCATGATCAGTTCCCTCAAAATGTTGAGTGCTTCCTAGTCCCAGAGGGCTTCCTGATGAATCCTTGCTGGAAATTTGAGACCTTCCCAGTGTGATGGGAAACTCCCCTTCTTGGCATCCCAAGTCCTTTGTTGTAAAGGTCTTGGAGAAAACCCTCCTGGGATCTGCTGCCTCTTGTGGGGTCTTAAGGGTGAAGCGAGCAAAGGTTTGATTGGAAAATAATTCAGGTAGGACCTTTTTACTGGTCCCAGACTTCTGTTTCTCTGGTCACATCCCTTTGGATGCATCTCTTCCAAGTTTGTGCCTGGAGCGCTGGGAAGGGTGTGATCTGTTTTAGTGTAGTAATTGAGCAATTGCATTGTTCTGGACATAGCAACTAATGATTTTTTCTGTATGATAATGCATCTTCATTACTCTGGGGAAATCATTTGCTCCTGTGAAGACAGGCCTCTCATTCCTGGGTTAAGGGGGAAGAGACTAATGGCTTAATTAAAAGGTTGGAGAGAAAAATCTGTCTTAACTCTTTTTTGTGTTTTTGAAGAGTACTGTGGGTAGGGAGGCTGCATGTGAAGACACATCTGGGCCTCATCAGTGGAGCTGTTTGGGACCTTTTCATCCAACAAGGGACACAGATTTTAGGTCCTCGATGCATCTCCTGTGTCTGCCCACGGGAGGAGCCTGGTGTGGGCCTGCACTGCGAGTCCCTGTGGCAAAGGCAGAGATTTATTCTTGTGAAAGGGGAGCGTTATTTAAAGCTGCACATTTTGAAGGATGTGGAAGCAGCTCCATGTAATCCACAGCCTCTCCCTCCGCTGGGACCGCTCCATTAACATCTTTCATTTGTGGAGTCGGATGCTTTGCCGTTCCTTTTAGCCGTGATAATCCAGCAAAGACCCGTGCTGTTCCCACTGCAGGATTTATGGAGCCAGCTTGCCTATGAATTGCCATGCTGGCTTTGGCCAAGTGCAGAGATACAATACAGACAGCAGCTTCAGTAACACAGCAGCTCAGGCTTTTCCTGTGGGGGGATGCAGGGCGTCCTCTGATGTGGAGTCCCTTTGGGAAAGGAACAGAAAGGTCTGAGTGTGTCTGAGAGCGACTGTGCCCTCCCAGGCTGCATCCCAAGGGACACAGTGGTGTAAAGCCCTTTCCTGGGAACAGGCAAGCAGCTTTAAGCAGAGTCAACAGGACCACTGGGTCAACTGCTGGGATTTTTAGGGTGGAGAAGACTTGTATCCTTCCACTGAGTGTTTGAACAGAGGAGTGGCAGTGCAAAGCACCTCTTTGTAAATTACAGAATCACTCGAGATCGAGTCCAACCATCACCCCAGCACCACCATAACCACCCCTAACCCATGTTCCCAAGTGCCACCTCCAGATGCCTCTTGAACACTTCCAGAAATGGTGACTCCACCTCCCTGGACAAAATTATTCCCATACCTAAAGAGAAGAGCCATCCTGCAAACGAGCACTGCTCCACCTCTTTCCTTGGGTGAGCCCTTGGGTGGCTCATGCTTCTGCTTTGGGCTGTTTTATTGTACATGAGGCTGGGTGGAGCCTGTGGCTTGGGGGAGGCAGCTCAGGTCCCGTGGAGGTGGATTTCACACATGTGCCTTCATGGCTGCTGCACGTGGTGCCTTCCCCTTTCCCTGCCCTTCCTGCAGTGCCTCCCAAACCAGAGGGCACAGCTCTCCTTTCTGTGCCTGGGAGCTCTCACCATGATGGGCACGTCCAAACCAGTGCTCCTGAGGTGGATGTTCTGGCTCCTTTTGGTGCCCAGCTTGGCACGGAGGAACAGGAGCACCTGACACACACAGGCATCTCTATCTGCAGCTCAGACTCCCCAGCTTCTCTCTCCTCATTTGACACAATTAAATATTAAAGCTAGTAAACACTTTAGTTGGTCTGCACAGCACTGTCTGCCCAATTATCCTCCTGCAGGGCTGTCAGGCTGTGCCAGTTGCTTCCCTGGGTGCTGGTAGCCTTTGGCCTCCACACCAGTCATTGCTGGGAGGGAAAGCCCTGCTCTCCAAACCTCTCTTCCCACCCTTCTCTGCAGCTCTTCATGCCTTGGGGTTACCTCGGTGTGAGATATCCCAAGGCACTATTGGTGTGTCTGAGCCTTTTCAAAGGGCAACAAAGAGCTGTTTGTTCTTCTAAAGCTGTTTTGCAGGTATTGACAGGGGAGTAAAGGGGGGGGTTTGGGTGATGGCTGTGTAGAAACCTGTAAACACAGGTCACAGCTGTTGTCTGTGAAGTGCAGAAGAGGTTCTTCATTCCCTGGAGCTGCAGGATGGTGCTGCTGCAGTTTGGGGGGCTCTAACACCCCAAAATCCTTGTTGCCTTCCTAAAGGTGGAATTTTACTGCTTCTGAAATATTGGAACTAAGGCTTTAGTCTCCCGTCAGCCCCTGCCCCAGCATTGAGGATGCCCTTCTGGTAACTCAGCCCCCTTTTTGTATTTTATGCAGCTGGTGAGATTTTGCTGACAAATGAAGGGAAATTGCTGCAACCAGCTCTCATGGCCTCTGTCAAGCAGAGCTGGTTTGGGTTTTTTTGTTGCTTTTGTGTTCTTGCCTTTCAGGGCCTTGACATTCAGTGGAGTCCATTTCCAAGAGGGATGGGACAGCAGGATTTTACTGTGGTTTCAAAAGACATTTTAAGTGCTTGAACTCCTGCCATCACTGAGTTACACGCCTGAGTCTGGCCTTGACTGTGCAGGTTGAATTTCTTGCTATGATTTTCAAGGCAGTTGGTATTAGCAGCTTGTCCTCAGCCAGACAGATCCATGGGAGCAGCTAATGGGGTTTCTCTTTTCATTCTCTCAGTGGTGATGTGCTGTCCCAGACCTTGGCATCAGAGCTGGTCAGTGGGAACATCAGAAGAACAGCGAGGAGTCTCTGACCTGCTCCTGGGCTCAGATAATCAGTGTGCGCAGAGTTTTGCCCCAGAACAAAATTCAGATTGGAATTTTTTTCTGGTCTCCATTAAAACTTCTTCCCTGTTGGGATTGCTATTGACCAGGCTCTCTCAGGCTGTATTTCCTTCCTGGGTCAATAAATCTCAGTATTGATTTCAAAATAAGTTGGTACCTTGGAAGCACGGGGGTTCTGGCTCCAGCAGGCAGCTCAGGGCTCTGCTGCTGGTTGAGATCCCAATCACAGTTCCCACTTCCATGCTCAGAGGTGGGATTCTGTGTCTGTACCGCCAGCCCCACCTCTCCCTCTGGAGATGAGGCTTGGAAGTGCTTCAGCTGAAGGGAATTTGCTGTCTGATGGGTAGAGGACTCCTGTTCACCTGTCCCTGGGGTGTGATCCCATCTCTGCACAGTACCAGCTTGGAGTGCAGCTGGAGGCAACCCCTGTGGCTCAGTGCTGAGGATCTCTCTCACGCCCTTTGGGATGGGTCCCAACACTCCAGCTGCCAGAGGATGCTGGGTGCAAACTGTAGGCTCTTTGGGGCAAGGAAGGAAAACTTCTCCTTCAGTCTTCCATGAATCTTTCATGTCTTCTTGGGGCTCCCCAGGTGGGAGTCTTTTGGGAACCTGAGACCTCAGCGCTGCCTTCTTCTGAGTCCTCCTGTAATAGCTGACTTTAACCATCCCTGGTTATTTCTTTTTCTTCCCCCCACTGCTTTGCAGGGTAGAAGCTGCTCCTCTGCATGGAGTTGTTCTCAGCTGGTTTTAGAGCTGCGAATTGAGCAGCAGCCCCAGCCATCCTCATCCCCTCTGCTTTGCTCCCCAGCTTTCCAGCCCAAGGAGACCTCCTGGAACGCCACTTGATAATGCACAAATCCCTTTAGGCTTGACAAGCTCATCCCCTTGATGGCTTTTGTCCTGTGTGAGGTGTTTCAGAAGAAGCTTTACTATTTCCTACCAGCACCAGATCTTCCAGGCTGAGCTGGCTTAGAAGCAGCTGAGGCACCAGGCAGGATCCCTTGTGAAATCTGTTGGGAGTAATGAACCACAGATGACTCTGTTTTCTGAATCGATACCGAGCTGCTGTTTCTAGAAAGCTGCCAAGCACACAAATGTGAGGTTAGCAATGGAAAAGCACTTCCACAGGGGAGCTGGGAAAGCTGGTGGTGCTGTCAAATGTCTCTGCTTTGCACCCAAGAGGCTTCTGTATTTCTGCCTTGGACGAAGTGTCTGCTCCTGTTTTCTCCCTCATTCCTTGCAGATCCTGTGAGGTTTAGTGCAGTTCACACTTGCAGAGCACTTGGGGAAAGCGTTCTTGAAAAGTGCAAAATATTTATTAGTATTTGCATAGCAGCCCCTGACCTGCTGTGAAGAAGCAGCCCTTCAGTTCTGCTGAGTAAATACACCTTCATTAAATAAAACTCTGCCTGTTCTGCATTGAACCACCCTGTCTCACCTTCATCTGCTTTTTCATGTGTAAAAAGTCTTCGGAGTATTTGACTTTAATGAATTTTGAGCATGCAAAGTGCCTGCCTGGCCCGAGGCAGTGCAGCGTTTTGACCCTGGCAGTGCTGGTGACAGGTATGAGCAGCATCCAGGGAGGCTGCTGAGAAGTGATTTGCTTCAGGAGTACCTGTGCAACCAGTTTAGAAGTTGCCTTATGGCTGGAAACCTGCAGAATTACAGGTTTAGGGTGGTGCAGGGGTGATTTCCAGCTTGGTTTGCTGGAAAGGTGCATTGCCTGGGGCTGGGACAGGGCTGCTTGTGCTGCTGGGGCATCACACCCCCCAGAAATCCTCCCCTAGCCCTGCTGCAGCAGAGCTGTTCAGATTGCAAATGGGATGCCAAGGCTTCAGATGCTCTTGGTGGCCCATAAAATCTTCTTGAGCCTTACATGATGTTAAATCTTGAAGAGGCACTATTTAAAGCAGAGTGTTTTCACAAGTGCTTGAGGTTGGCTTAGCGCTGCTCTTGCTGCAGTTAAGCCTAGTTCAAACAAACTTTGTTGAACACTGAAAAGGCTCTGGAAATACTCCCCCTGCCTCCCCTCCCAGAGGAAACAGGCAGATATTTGTATGAGGAGGGTGTCTGGAAGCTCTGGGCCATGCTGTGTATCACAGAAGGTACAACCACGTCCAGGCTCACTGGAGACGTGGAGCTCGGGAAGTGCTGGCCATGATCCCGCAGCTTCCCAGCCTTGGCAGCCATGGCAGTGCTGGGGGTGCAGGGGGGTCTCTCTGCTTTTTGTGTCATTGAGCAGCATTCCAGGTTCACGTGGAAGCTGCTTTTTCTTCAGCATTTTTCTTTAAAAAAAAAAAAAAGTTGCACAGCTCAACATATTTCCCTGATAAATTCCTGGAGCATCTTCTCATCCTTCCCTCATGTCACCTGATAAATTGTCTCACATTCCTTGCTGACTTATTTGTTTCTAATGTAACTGTGTCACAGGGAGAAGAGCCCAGGCAGCACCAGCCTGTAATTTGGGGGCTCCCTTTTCATTTGGGAGCTGAGGTGCTTTTTTATGGTTCTTAATTTTCATTTGAGGCTTCATTAGAGATTATAAAATTCAATTTTCAAAAGGTGTGTCCACTTGTTTTCCACACCAGTCAACTCTTGGTCCCTGCTGCCACACTCTTGGACACTGACTTGGGCACCCATTTTCCTTTGCTTCTCTCCCCTCAAGTGTTTTTTGTGAAAGCCAGATTGGGACTGTGTTCGTAGCTGTTGTACTTGGAGAGTCTTGGGAAGCTTCCCCAAACCCCAGGAATATGTGAGGGATAGAGAATAAACACCAGCTGCTGCAGTGCCACTGACTAAAGCTGAAAAAGCATAATCCATCCGTATGTGCCAGACTCATCCCATGTTTTGTTCCCTGTGCAGCCTGTTGGTCAGCAGCAGTCTTGGAGAACCACAGAATCCCAGACTTGTTTGGGCTGGAAGGGACCTTAAAGGTCATCTGGTTCCAAGCCCCTTCCATGGGCGGGAGGGACACTTTCCACCAGGGCAGGGTGCTCCAAGTCTTGAGGGCTCTGCAGCTACAAAGGAAAGTTTTTGGTGCTTCCACCCACCCTGGGGTGCCAGGAAGGATTTGTGCTCCTGCTGGTTTTCTCTTTAATCTGCCAAAGATGGGATTTGCCAAAATGCTCCAGAGCTGAAGTTCAGCTGCCTTGCAATAGGATTAGAGCTCCTAAAGAGGCAAGGAGTTTAAGATGTGGCTGTTGCTGTCACCTCTGTCTTGGAGCTGGGGGTCTGTTAGAGGAATTTGGATCCAGGTCCATCCATTGTCTTTTTAGGCTTTTGGTGTCCAAATCTTTAGTACTGAACCCCCTTTAAGACAAGATTGTTTCATTTGCATGGAGCAGAGCTGGTGCCATCATCATCCTGCCACAGCTCTCGCCAGTTTACGACAGGTGAAGGAGAATTAAACACCAGAAGGATTATAAGCAGACAAAATGCAATTACTCAGGGAGAAATCCACCATGATTCTGCTGAATATCCTGTCTTAAAAGGACTTTGGGGGCTTCTTAGCTGTCTGGAAGCTTTAGGATCTGCTAAGACTGGGCTTGGAGAAAAGTAGTCTTAAGTCCTCAGCTCTTGGGAGGAGAAGGTTGCTGGGCTGGAGGTGATGTTGGAGTGTTCTCTCCTTGGGGAGGGAGGTCATTTGGGGCAGGAGTGTTGCTGTGACAGCCTTTGGTGGGTCCCCACACCAGAGAAGTGCTGGGGAGCCAATGCATGTGTGTAGCCTGCCTGACCCCAACCCACTCTGGGTGTGTGGGTCTGATCCACCTGGGGATTGAGCAGGGGTAAGGAAGAGGTGGGCTGTGCCTTTGTCCCACCATGCACTGGCACATCTCTGTGTGGCTGGTGGCCACACAGGGTCTGGTGACTACAAAGGAGGGATCTGGAATAGAGGAGCAAAGCAGGATCAGCCATTCCTGACAGGAAAACCCTCAAAAAGTGCATTTTCCTCTGGGCATCCAAGTAGATATTGTGGGAGAGTTGAAAGAAGGACTGAATGGTGTGGTGGACCAAAATCCTCCTCCTTCACCACCCGCTTGTCTTCCAGGACCTTCCCTGGGGTTTTTCCTGGTTTCTCACCGTGTTGGGTTTTCGTCTTGCTCCTGTTTGAGTGATGCTCCCTGCCCCCAGTCCCAGCACCATATGTCATTAAAATGCTTAGACATGTGGAAAAGGCCTTGACAGAGATTCAAGGAGACAAGGGAGACGCGGAGGAGCCGAGACTTTGTCAGATGGAATGATTGTGACATTAGCGACGCTAACCCGGGGAGATGGATACAGCTCCAGGAGGGGGACCTGGATTGACAGAGGGATGGAGATGGACATCATGACACAGAGGGGAGGTGGGGAAAACCAGAGCAAATTCCAGCAGAATTCCAGCAAATGCAATGAAAAGTAGCGATGGGATTGGAGAACTTGAGCATCATCTCAGTTGCAGTGCAGGGCAGTCAGTGACCCTGCCTTGCCTTAAGTTTGGGAACGTTTAGGTCTGAGAACAGCAGAGCAGTGTATTTTCCCCCTGCTCCACCCTTTGCTGTGCCAGGAGTTTGGTTGGGAACCTTTTTTCCCTGAGTGTCTTCCCACAACCCTGTGAGTAAAGCTGTTGGCCAGCTCCAGCCTCCACCTGTACCAGGTGAAGGTGGAAAAAGAGCCCTGGGAGCATCTCAGGGATGGAGAAAGATGAGTCTGTCTCCTCACATCACCTGCAGAGTGGGGTGCAGGATTCCCTGCTGTTTGTACAGACCCTCCCTGAAAACCCACAACAGCACGGTTTGGCTGGTGGTTTATCATGTTTTGAAGGTATTTTTCGCCTGCAGAGAACACCTTGGAGTTGCTGTGTGATCCTGTAGAGAGAACAAATAAAACCAACCCCCCCTGCTCCCATTGATGGGAGGAATCCAAGCATCCATATAGGTGGCAAGTGTGGATGTAGAGCCCTGAGTCTTTGATATTCAGGGCAGGAAGCTGGTGGGGGAAACCCAGCAAAGAATTCCTTGTATGGTTAATGCAAATATGCTTGTGGTTCAGAGAAATCAAACAAATGAAACACTTGGAGCTGGAAGGGGAGAAAAAAGCAATTCCCAAACTACGTGCAACCTGCAACAAAAACACAGCTTCTGGTGTTTGAACAGCCTGGGCTGGAAAGTGCCGGGAGGGATCCCATCTGCGTGGGGAGGGAACAAAGGATCTGACTCCAGGTAATGCAAGTCATTAGTGAGCCGGGGATGACAACTGTAATGTAGAGAAGGCTGCTGCATATCCCTCCTCAGCCCCCCTCCCTGTGATGGGAGCTTGGGAGGGGCTGGTTTTATTTATTTATGAACAGCTGGAGCCCGGGAGCCTCCAACCAGCAAGGGGGAGCTCCAGCTGTGCCTCCCGAGCCCTGGGTGGAAGGCACTGCCCCTCACTGGGAAGCTTTCTTTTAAAATTGCCTCCTTGGAGAACACTGTGATGTCCTCTCAGGTGGCTGAATTCCAGTGTGGCTGAAGATGGGGCATTCCCACTGCTTCCCAAATGGCCTTTCTTTTCCCTGGTTTCTACTGGGTTCCATGAAGGATGAGCTGAGCTGCCTTTAAATATATGGGCAGATGTTTGCTTCAGGGCGGGTGATGCTTTTATAGAGGCTGAGCAGAGATGGCTTATGGTTTTCACTGGTACCTGGGCATAGAATCATGGAATATCCTGAGTGGGAAGGGACCCACACGGAGTCCAGCTCCTTGCCCTGCTCAGGACAACCCCAAAATCCCATCCTGTGCCTGAGAGTGTTGTCCAAATGCTCCTTGAGCTCTGACAGCTTTGGTGTGACCACTGCCCTGGGGAGCCTGTTCTAACCTGTGTTTTCCAGACCTTTCCAGTGTCCAGTCTCTGGCCTGGTGGCTGATCTCTGGCTTTATTTCTCCTCTCCCCAGTCTCCTAGCACAGTGGTATTTCTGTGGATGAGTCACTGCACAGACAAGCTGTTTTTTTTTGTGCAAGTACCCTACATAGAACAAACTTTGTACTCTTAAGTGCGAAGGGAGATGTTCTTAGGGGAGACGAGCTCAATTTGTTTAACACTGTAATTCACTGTTAGAAATCTCTCTCTTTTGTCACAGACAGAGTCACTGGATGCGTCAGCCTTTGATCTCAGCGGCTGATCTTCTGCGTGTAAGAAATTTCAGTAACACTTTAAATTATGTGTCTCAGATACCCATTACCAACATGTTGCGCTCAGATTTAGGAAGACTGTTGAGTAGGAGATAAATAGTACATGAGGTGCCTTTTAAAATGGTTTTATTATACCAGTATTTTTCGTCATGAGATGCTCTTAAGAACTGGGAAACTGCATTTCCTCTCCTGCCATTTTAAAAAACTGCTCCACAAGCCTGAGTTTATGGTACTCGGCCTAATTTGATAGATGTTGATAAATGGCACGCCTCGTAACGAGTGGCTCTGGGGCTAAGTGTGCTCCATGGCTGGCTTTGGGTTTGCTTCTTGCTCTGCAATTAATTCCTTAGTGACCTTGAGCGTATTGCTTCAAAGCTGTCTCATTTTACTGTCTTATCTCCAAATGAAGTCCCTCCATTTGGAGAGGGAGGCCTAAATGAAATCTCTGCTGGCAGCTGGGAGATCACCTGGTTGTGTGCAGCGGTTGCAGCCCGGGCTTGCATTTCACCCTCCGGTAACACGTTGCGCTCTGTTGTGTTCCATTGGAGTTAAATCCAGCATTTTGCACTCATCTGTCAGGCTCCTGCGCTAAGGAGATTCACCTTGTTGCTTTTACACAGCTTCAGGTCCCTCTGCTTCACTTAATGGGATTGTCTGTCCAGGAGACAGCTCGGGGAAAATTTAAAGATGTGCTTTCTGCCTCCTGTGTTCTCGCTCTTGCCTGCCCAGGAAAATCTGCTGGAGAAAATCTGCTGGGGCACAGCAGAGAGCACTTGGGAAGCACACACCCAGACTTTTAAATTTCCTCTGGAAGCGTCCACCCAAGTGCCAACTGCATTTTAAAGTCAAGCTTTAGGCTGAGGGGTTTGAACTCCTGTGCTGTGTGTGCATAAACTGGAAAAGACATGGATCATGGAAATTACGGAATCATGGAATCATTCATCATTATGAAGTCATAAAGCTGTTTGAGGTATCAGATAAGCAGTCCTGGAGCTGGCAGAGGCTGTGGCCAGTTTGGCAAGGGCACAGCACTGCAACTGAATGAGAGAAGGTTTAGATTAGATGGAAGGAAAAAATTCTTTCCTGTGAGGGTGGGGAGGTGCTTGCACAGGTTGCCCAGAGAGGTTGTGGACTCCTCATCCCTGGAAGTGTCCAAGGCCAGGCTGGACAGGGCTTGGAGTAAGCTGGGCTAGTGGAAGGTGCCCCTGCCCATGGCAGGGGGTGGCGCTGGGTGGTCTTTAAAGTCCCTTCCAACCCAAACCATTCTGAGATTCAGTGAGTCTGTGAACTCAGAGCTGTGTGGGGACTTGCTTTGGGTTTGGTAGCAGCTCCCCCTCTCCCTGGAGCCCCAGACTTGGAGCTCATGGGTCTGGTTCCTGCTGATGACTTGAGTTAGCAAACAGGCAGTGCTGTGGGAACAGCTCCTGCTCCTGAAACCTTTCCTTCTGCATCCACATCTCCAGCCATCCACCCCTCTACACTGGTGGCTGAACTCATCTAATAACCCACAGCAGCAGAAGGGACTGGTCTCCACTCCTTGACAAATCTGATGGCGTGACAAGAGAACAGCAGCATTTTCCCAGAGCTAACAGCCTGTAGCTATTGCTAACAGTGTAATTTCCAGGCTGCTGTTCTCTGAAGTCCTGTGAATGGGATAGGAAGGGTCAAATTTGGAGCTTTTAGCTACTTGACCTCCAGCTTTGATTTTTGAGCAGGCTGTGCTTGTGTTTCATTCATGGCCAACTGCAAAGGAGAGGGTTCCAGACCGGCACTGGGGAGCGTGTTCCTGCTCCACTGATCCCTCCCAAATGGATTTGGAGCCCTGGTGATGCCTCTTGCTGTTGTTTAAGCCATCTCTGAGAATATTGACTTCAGCACAGTGAGGTAAATGGATAAAAGGTGGGTTGTTTTGTTAAATGGGAAGGTGTGCTCTGAGCTGTTGTGGTTTTGCTCAGTGGAAGGGCGTGTGCTTCTCAAGGCACAGACATGCAGAAAGGGATAAAAAGGCTTTCCCTGGTGGGTGTTAAGAGCAGAGACACACTGATTGCTGGAAGCAGAGAGGTCTGGTTGCCCACCCACCAGCCTGGGGCCACTGGTTTTCCACCATGGAGCTTTCCCCTTCTGCAGCACGGGCATAGCAAAGCTTGTCTCCCTGTGAAGTGCTCCGGGAGCTTCAGGAGAAAAGAAACCACCGTGGGTACAAGAATCTCTTCCTGTACATCAATATTTGGTGTGACTGGGAATACATCAAGGGGTGGTGCAAACCAGAGCTGCTTATGGGGTGTACTGTGGGCAGAACACCTGTAGCCAGGGCTGCCCTTTAAAGTTCATTATGGACTTAACTGCTGTTCCCTGCAGCTGATGGGGGGAAAAGCTGCTGATATACCTGAGACAGTGAACTTTTCTTAGTGGAGCTGCTGTGGTGTGACAAGAGGTGCTGCACAGAGCAGGGTAGCAGAGGTCCCTGCGAGGCATCGTAATGAAACACAGAACCTTTCACCCTCAGCCAAAGCTTCTGCAAATTGCAAACGGGGATTAAACCAGGAGCAGGAGCTCAGAGCCTGTTCCTCGTGGCACAAGACATAGGGAATTCTGCTCGAGCTGAATTGAAAAAACCACGGCTAAGAAAGCAAGTGTTATGGGTCAAAGGGGCAAGTGTAATGAAACAAACTGTGACCGTGCCCCCAAATTAAATCCAGAGCATGTGATTTGCAGAGAACTCCCTGGCCATGGTTACTCTTTTATTCCTATTAAATAAAGCAGTCGTGCAGTCTCTGAAAGAATCGCAGGGATGGAGAGTCACTGGGAGGGGGGAGCACATGGAGAAGGAGATCAAAAAGGGTTTGTCAGTGCAAAAATGGCACAGTGCACGACAAAGAGACAGGGAGAAGAGGATCGCACGGGGAAATGAGACTGAGACACAGCCAAGGTGTCACAGCAGGTTTGTCGCTGCCAGAGCCAACTGGAAGTGAAAGCGTCACGGAGAACTAGAGGCAGATCGAGACTGTCAGGGAGATTTAACTCATCTGAGGGCTGGAAACACTCCCAGTCCCGTTGTGATTGGAGCAGGGAGAGGCAGGTGCCTGTGGATGCTGGAGGTAGCGGAGCTACCCAAGGAAGTGCCCAGCTTGGGAAGACCCTGTGCAGCACCACCAGTGTCCAGGGGGATTGGGAAGGGTTGTGCCATCCAGGCAGCTTGGGGGTCTGTTGGTGTAGTTCCCAATGAACTCTCAAAAATAATCTTTTCTTTAACTGAATAGCAGTTGGAGGAAAATTGGTAGCATGTGAGAGGCTGGTGGCCCTCTCCGTCTGGAGTTTGGGTGGTAGAGGGGCAGCGCTGTGCCCCACCACAGGGTTTGCCTTCTGCCTGCCTCCACTTGCCAGCAAATTCCCTTTTAATATTCCTCCCAGATCCTTTCAGCATGACAGCCAGGGGATGCTGCTGTGCTTTATTGCCACCACGTTAATGAAAAGGCCATTGTAACTGAGCCTCCTTTGGTGACTTGGAGATGAATTTCCTCTTGAGGCGAGTAAAATGAGCCATCCCCATCCCGCGCGCAGATAAGGAATGGTGAAAGATGGCTGGGGCTGGAGCATATTTTGCCTGCTGGAGGCCATTCCTCTGCCTGACGACTTGTTTAAAATCCTGCAGACAGCCCCTGCTTGTCAAGCACAGCTATGGATGGCACAGGTGGGGCTTCTGGAGAGTCACTGAATCATAGAACGCTTTGGGTTGGGACGGACCTCAAAGATCATCTCACTCCACCCCCTGCCATGGGCAGGGACACCTTCCACTAGCCCAGGGTGCTCCAAGCGCCATCCAGCCTGGTCTTGGACACTTCCAGGGATGGGGCAGCCACAGCTTCTCTGCAAAATGTGCCAGGGCCTCACCACCCTCACAGGGAAGAACTTTTTCCTACCACCTTACCTAAACCTACTCTCCTTCAGCTTAAGGCCATTCCCCCTTCTCTTGTCACTCCATACCCTTGTCCAAAGTCCCTCTCCAGCTCTACTGGAGCCCCTTTAGGTACTGGAAGGGACTCTAAGGTCTTCCCAGAGCCTTCTTCAGGACACTGAGGACCTCATTAAGGATGGGGATGCCTCTGGGGATCCACAAGGTTTCCTTGTGATGCCACATCTGCTGGAACCTGTGCCCATGGCTGCATCATCTCCCCTGTCCTCACTCATTCAGGGCCATTCACCTGCTCCCAGTAACAAAGCTTTGGGAGCCTGGGAGGGCTGGGAGCAGTGGGAGGGAGGGCAGGCTGCTGCTTCCCTTCCCAGGGCATTGCCAGGGATGCAAATATTCCAGAGGAGACCCCAGTGCTGGAGAGCACTGGGCTGTGCCACCCACACCTGCTCCAAAGCCACAGCAGTGAGCACAAGTCCTAATTAAAGCTTTTGTGCCTCTTTCCACCTGGATTGACATTCTGCAGCAGCTTTTTAACCAGGGTTTGTGGCAGTTTTTCCTCTCTGACTTTTCCAATATGGTTTTCTTGTCTTCTGGCTCTTCCAACATGTGCCTAAAGTGTCCCAGACCGCTGAGCACATAATGCCCCATGGGGATCTCAGGGTGATATGGTGCAGCAGAACCAGAAGAGAAACAGGTAGTTTGTAGCACCACAATCCTTCCCTTGCAGTACCATGGACAGGAGCCCCCTAAAACAGCACGGCAATGATGCTGAGGGTTTAAGCAAATGAAGAGTCAGTCAAGAAAAACTGAATAATTATGCATTTGCCAGTATAAAGTGGGAAGTTGCCCAGAGAAGCTGTGGCTGTGCCATCCCTGGAAATGTCCAAGGCAAGGTTGGACAGGGCTTGGAACAAACTTTTCTAGTGGAAGGTGTCCCTGCCCATGGCGGGAGGTGGAATTAGATGGGCTTTAAGGTCCCTTCCAACCCAAACAATTCTGATTCTCTGATAGTTTGGGATCACAGAGCACCCAGATACAGGGCAGAGACTCTGGAAGCAGGTGAAGTGGTGCTGAGTCCACCAGAGCTGTGCCTGCCAAGAGTTTGGCACCTTGCTTCCGAATTTCTTGTTCATTTTTGCACATTTCTACTGCAGAAAATCTGGGTTTAAAAAATAAGGAGAGGAAAAGTTTCCTATCTGCTTTAAATTAAAATAAATCCAGAGCAGAGAAGGCCTTTTGTAAGGTCTGCTGAGTTAATGGATTCATAATGACTTTTAAAGCTTCACTTGGGTAAGAAATACTGTTCATTTCATAATTGCATATAAATATACTTTCTCATAATCCAGGACAGCATAGCAAAAGGAAATCTACTGGCTTAATTATAAATCTTTTTATTAGCTGGAACCCCGCTGGAATAAAAAAAAAACCCCACATATTGTTTTTATCTAGGAGGAAAAGCACAGGGAAAGGAGGGAGGGGGTGTCTTGGAAATGAGTTGTGAGGCATTTCACAGGAAAGAAAAGGACTCGGAGTGCTGGGCACTGTGGGGCAGCAGTGCAGGTACTGGGCCTTCCGTGAGCACTTCCCTGGATCCAGCTGTGGGAATGCAGCATCCCTGCCCTGGCTTCCCTGGGAGCTTGGAGCCAGCACAGCAGATCAATTTAATATCCAGTCAGTGGCTTTTCAAACATGTGTTTTTTTTATCACTTTGACCTCCCATGACCTGAGCTGAAGCAGATTTGTCTCTCCTTAGCTCCTGTCCACCTTGGTGGCATGGGCAGATTTCTCTTTCCAAGCTGGGTCCCGAGGCTGGAGCTGAGGCTGAGGTGGAGGGAGGGATGTTGGGGCCCCGTGTGGTGCTCTGGGTACCAGGGGAGGGCACAGGTGCCTCCAGTGCTGTGCCACAGGTGCTGTGTATGGACTGCCCAGGAGCAGAGGGACCAGTTCCTTTCTCTAGGAAGTAGCAGGGATAAATTCCAGTTCTTTGGGTGTTTACTTTGGGATCGGACCCCCCCTCCTGCTGGTTGTGAGAGGTGAAGGATTGAACTGCTGTGCCCACACACAGGGCACATCCATCACCCTCCACTCCCCTTCCCGGGCAGCTCGGGCCCCCAAACGTTGCATTTAAAAACAAAAAGGAAACTAATTAAACGCTTAAAGGTTGAGCAGCCCATTTGCACCTGATGGAGACAAATGAGCCTGCCTCCATGCCCAGGAAACCTGGCACTCTGCTGCTGCTCCCAGGTGGCTGCCTGCAATTATGGGCTGGCTGCACACCCTGGCAGTGCCAGGCACCTGCTGCGTCCTGTGTTTGCAGAGCCAGGGTGGCCGTGCCCGCATCCACCTGCTGGAGGAATGGGCTGGGATGGTCCCTGGGCGTCACAGAGCTTTTGAGGAGCACCTGAGGGAGTTGGGGTTGTTTACCCTGGAGAAAAGGAGGCTCAGGGGTGACCTCCTCACTCTCTGCAACTCCCTGACAGGAACTTGTAGCCAGGTGGGCATTGGTTTCTTCTCCCAGGCAACCAGCGACAAGACAAGAGGACATCATCTTGAGCTGTGCCAGGGGAACTTCAGGTTAGACATCAAGAGGAATTTCTTCATAGGAAGGGTGGTCAGGCATTGGAATGGGCTGCCAGGGAGGTGGTGGAGTCACCATCCCTGGAGGTTTTTAAGGAAAGACTGGATGTGGCACTCAGTGCCATGGTCTGGGTGACAAAGTGGTGTTGGGTCACAGGTGGGACTCAGTGACGTCAAAGGTCTTTTCCAACCCAGTTGATTCTGTGGTCTCTGTAAATCCTCCCCACCGTGCTCGTGCCGCCCTGACATCCCACTGCTCTCCTCCAGCAGGCTTCCCCCAAACCAGGGGCCCTGCAGGTAGGATGGGGTTTGCAGGTGACTCTTCACTGCCCACTCATGGGCAGGTAAACCTGGGGTTTGCTCCTCCACCTCCTGCACAGGTGGTTCTCCTCCACCTCCTGTGGTTTAACGGACCACGAGCAAATCACAAGTCTTTGGTTCTCTCTTATTTTGTCTGTAGGGAGGCCTGGAGCTCTGTGACTGAAAATCCAGCCAGACACCTTCAGCTTGGTGACTGGTTGTACTTTGAAATGAATGGGGAAATTTCTGTACTGAAATTTCTTTAATTTCAGAGGGTGGGCAGGCCCTGGCACAGGGTGCCCAGAGAAGCTGTGGCTGCCCCATCCCTGGAAGTGTCCAAGGCCAGGTTGGACAGGGCTTGGAGCAACCTGGGGTAGTGGAAGGTGTCCCTGCCCATGGCAGGGGCTGGAATGAGATGAGCATTAAGGTCCCTCCCAACCCAAACCATTCTGGGATAATAACTCTAGGGGTTTTCCTCCCAGTCATGTCCACTCCTTCCTTGAGCCAACACAAGCTTTGGTGCAGTGTCCTGGAACTTCCTCAGCCTTGGTACACATTTCCTCTTGTCCCAGCTCTCCAAAGTTTGGCTTTCTCCTTGCCACTATGAAATTCCCATCTAGACTGGCCAGTTTAGCACTCCTGACCTTTCCCCCTCTGACGGCATTTGAGGAGAACATATTTATGACAACATTAATCTCTGTAACCAAAGGGCAGCACAAGAGCCTCCTGCTACTCCTCCTTGTCTTGTTCCTCTCCTGGTTTTGGGTGCTGGTGTCCTCTGAGTTGTGTCTAAGGTGAAATACCGCTGGAAAGTGTGAAATCTGGGGGACTACAAGCATTTTCAGCTGAAAGAATATATCATGTTCTCTATCTATTTGGATATAACCCAGTTCTTTGGGAGAATATAAAGTATCAGGATGGCTGAGTAAATAATTTTCCTGTTTGTTTTGCCTTGTGTGTCGAGAGATCTGATGTTAACTTGTTTCTTCTTGGGGGAGCCCAGGAATGTTTTATCCAAGCTAAACTGTCAGCAGTTTTGGCCAGATCTTCCCCGGGTCCTGTATGTCCTGGTGGGGGTGGGAGGGAAAGAGAAAACCACAGCAAAAAACCAGAGAATTACAGAGCAAAGCAGACCAAGACAGCAGTATGCTTTTGGCTTTCTTTTTCATGTTTTGAAAGGGAAATAGGGGGAAAAAAAAAGTAATCTCTTCTCCCACCCTTGCCTCCAGACCATGGAATTAAATCTATAACTATTAGAGAAACATTTCGACCCAGACATCTTTTTTTCTCTCCGCTCTTTCTGTGTATTCAGAAGGCTCCGAAGTGTCAGCATGTTTCCATGCAGGCGGGATGTGCGTTGCATCCAAACAACACCATGTCAGTGTGGTGGAGAAAATTCCCACTGAGGGCCCTGCGGGTCAAAGCAAGCTAATGTACGATGCCCTGCCTCGCACTGCTGAGCGTGAGTTGTGCTGATAAGGCTGCGCTCGCCCTGTCTATTAAATCTCCTCTCCTGTATAAGCAATGCAGGCACCGAGTTATTTGCTTATTTTTCTGGCCTTCCTCCCCCTGAAATTGTCATCCTCGAGAATGGGGGACCTGCTCAGCCACTGGTGGTAGCCATCCTAGCTGGTTTTATTTTAGTTTGGCTCTGTTTTCCCCCACTGTGTGACACTGGGAACTCGTGTCTGGCTGCTTTCTGTGCTGCTGTGACTTGGCTGCAGGGGCTGTCCTCACGTAGCGCTCTCGCCGCCGCTGTCAAGGGTGTGAGGTGAGCGCCGGATCCCCGCGGGCTCCCTTGCCAAGTGGCTGTGGTAAGAGGCTGATATTTCCCCGTTGTCTGAAGCTTTTGATGTGCAAGATTTTTATGGGAGGGAGCTGCTTGGTGGGGAGTTGTCTCCCTTTAGCTCCCCATTTTGCAGCTGTGCTGTGCTGCCAGGGTACCCAGGGCTCCTCGGGTTGTGTTGCCGCTCGGCGCAGACATTTTGGTGCCCTTTCCCTATTTTTGGAGTCTCTTTTTTTCATCCCAGCCTTGGGGCTACCTGCTCTAATGACGAATGCAGCCTCTCCGGGCTGCAGTGGATGTTTCCAGCCCTGGTCCAAGCCCGTTGCAGAGGGCTGGCTCATTAACCACGGCTGCGCCAGCTCGCTCAGCAAGGAGGGAGGGAGGTCAAACTGTGAAAGCTGCTAAAGAAGGGCTTTTGGAGGAAACTGTTGGAGCCTCTTAGAGAAGAGGCCTGGGGGACTCATTATCTGCTGCCAGCATTGCAGGGAGTGAACTGGCTGTGGATCTGTTGTTCCGTGTAAACAGGAGCACAAGTCCAGCCCAGTGGGTCTTGATGTCTCTGCAAAGCTTGTGGAGGCCGTGGGGTGCTCTGGGAACTTGCAGGGGTTTGGGTGGGAAAGGTCAAGAGCAGGAAAAGAGAAGCCTCTTTTCTCTATTAAGGACCTGCAGTTCCCTGGGCAAGGAAGGCAGTGACTGTGCAGGTGAGGGACTTTGCACTGTGGGGATAAAGACACGTCCTCATGGAGTGCTGGGAGGAGCTTGTGTCATAGAGAAAGAGGAAAAGAAACAAGGGAAGACAGCCAGATAGACACCCTTAATCTTTTACATTAACTGAGTCTTTCTGCCTGTGGATTTGGGGAGAGCAGCTGGCTCCCTTGGAGCCGGGCTGGCGAATGAGAACAGGGCTGACAGGAGATCTCTGATGCTGAGAGTGGATAATGCTGGTAGGGGAGAGCGTGGGGTGGGATGAGCAGGGTGGGGGGAAATCACCGACATCTGCTCTCAGGCTCAGCCTTCACACTGATCCCTCCTCGGATCTGACAATCCTCTCCCCCTAATCCCTAAATCCCACAGGTCTGTGCAGCCCCAACACTTCATCCCAGTGCAGTCTGCCTGCCCAGTCCTCTTGGGCTCCCCTGGCAGCACAGTGAGGGAGGGAGGAGCTGCTGGGCAGGACACAGCCCAGATGAGACACTGCCCTTGTTGTCAAACTCTGATGACCTTCCCCACCTGGCTGATAGAGGCGGAGACAGGAACTAATCAAACAAGCATCAGATGCTTTGAGGAACAAATCCCAGTGGCTGCCTGAGAGACAGAGGAGTGCAGCTGGTGTTAGGGGAGCGAGTCTGCAGATCCAGTCTGCTGACTGTGTCCCTCTGGTCTCCCTCTGGGAACCACCAAACATATCAGTCAGAACAGAGGGAACCTTTTCCCTCCAGGGCTGGTTGTCCAAGCACTCTCCTGGAGCTGCTCTTCAGGCCTTGATCCAGGTTTACGTCACTTCAGCTTTGCCTCCTCAGTTAGGACACGGTTATTGCTGATTTGCCTTTTTTGGTGGGTGATGCTACTTTGGGAAATGTCATTCTCTCTAAATCCCAACTTTGTGTGGAGACCAAGAGCCTGCAGGCAGCCTTTGCCCTTCTGCACAGGGACATGTGGGGGGATGCTGGAGCCTTGGTTTTCTGTCCTGTGTCAGGCTGAGCAGGGCTGTAACACGGGTTTCTTGGGAGGAGAGTGCCATTATCTGGGGTGAAGAGGCACATCTGTCTGTGGGCACTGCAAGGCTGGTCCCACCCCAAGGAACGCACATGTTATTCCTTTTAAGGTTTAAGGGTTTTCATTTTCAGGAGCACACGTGGCTGTGGCTTCCTCAGGTTCCTCCTGACAGTGCCTGGCAGCCACCAAGCAAACCCTAGGCTGGTGCAGCAGTGCTCAGTGATGGGCTAAATAGACATTCCCAGTCCCCTCCTTCTTTAGGAAATGAGAGGTCTTTTGGGAGGAGGAAAAAAACCCAGCTGTCTTTCCACTGAAACCTGTTGGCATGGAGAAAGTGCCGAGATGCCACCCGTCATCTCTTTAGCAGCTTGTCAGTGGCTGAGACCACAGAGCCAACCAAACTGGCTATTAGGAAACAGCTCAGCAGCTATTTTTACACTATATGCAGGTTTCTTGGGTGTGATTTTTCCCTAAGATTTTTCTCCCCCCCTCTACTCCCAAAATTAGCTGACTTTGCAGTGCTTGACACAAAAGAAGTGATTGGAAAAATACAGCACAGAGAGGTCTCTTAAACCTTTCCTGACTCCTGGAAACTTGTCCCTGTGCCAAAGAAAGATGGCTGTGCTGTCTCCAGGAGGGAAACTAATGTTCCCATTGCTTGTGGACATGTTTATAGTGGCTAAGGCTGGCAGTGATGCTGCTGTGGGCAGGCAGGTGGATGCAGCCTGTCAAAGGTGTGAGCTGGGAGTTATATTGAGCCTGTCCAGTGCAACAAGCAAAGTGCTCTGGAATTTCCTTGTCTTGCCTGAGGGTTTGCTTTTTGGGGGCCATGTCTGAGCTGTTTGCTGGTGTTCTCTTGCATGCACAGAATGATTTATTGCTGTGGGAAGAGCTGGGAAAAGCTTCCCCACCGAGCTGGTGGCCATTAGCTCAGGACATCCCACCACAGGTGTCCTGGAGATCCTTGGCTAACAGGCCTCATCTAGGGATGTGTCACTAATTACTGTGATTATGCTGCCCGCCACTGCCAAGGTCATCCCTCAGTTGTAGTTCCAGGCACAGCCCTGCCAGTTTAGTGGGAGTGATTTAAATGACACTCAAAGGCTGCAGGCACTGGGGTGGGTTGGGAGGGAGAGAACAAATACGCTCTGTGTGTTGAGACCTGGGCAGCGGCACAATTTGGCTCCGGCATGATGATCCTCCTTTGGTCCCATCCCTTTCTTGGGAAGGAACAGAGGAACTAAAGAGGCTTCAGAGCTGAGAGTGACTATGCTCGTGCTGTTGGGGTCCTGTGCTGTGCCCCCTGCCCATGGAGAGCCAGGCAGTGACAGCCACACACAGCTCTGAAATACCAAAAGCCCTGGCTGGCTTCCCAGCCTTGCGGCCAAAGGAAGGACATCCTCGAGGTGGGTGGCAGGAGCTCAGCAGCAAAGATCACATGAAGATGCTTTCCTTTGTAACCTTGTACCTCACCTGCTCAAAACACTGGCTGGGACTGAGGTGGCAGTGCCAGAGTTGTGGAGGGGACAGTGGTGAGTGACCAGCTCTGCCCAGTGTGAGCCGGCTGGGGATGTTCCCATGGAACTCTGCCTTGTGCTCGCTGCCCGAGGGTGACTGTGGAACAGATGACTCTTGTAGTTCTTGAGGGCAGGGCAAAAATGTCATTGACACCAGAATCTTCCCAGAATTTGGCTGCCTGGTTTGAATAAATCATGTTCACAGACGTTACCTCGTCTGTCCTTCTTGCAGTAGTGAGGCTGCAGGTTCTTGCCAAGTCTGGGGAAATCTGAGTCAGTTTTGGGTGCAGGAGCTGTGTGGAGTGGGATTATCTCATCCCTGCCAGTGTGTCTCATGCAATTGAAAATGGAGAAAACAAGAGGTACGTTTTCCTCCTTCCTCCTTGCCAAGAGAAACTGAAGCTCCTTCTACACTCCTATAGCTAAATCAGCTTGAGCCTTTCTTTTTGTTTAGGTAACCTTCTCTTATATTAAACATATACCCAGCAAGCCAGATTCATTACTTATTAATTTACAAAGTGGTAAATTTCAAAGCTGTCATAATGCTGAAGTCATGTTCACTTTAGTTATTCTGCATAATTAATTACAAAGTAATAATTTGTACATCATGATATTTTCATTCCAACATGAAAGTGAAAGACTCGGAGCCGTAACAGCCTCAGGCACCAGAGAGGGAAGGAGGAGGTTTGCAGACGTGCCTGCACTGAGGAGAATATCAAGGCAGCCTTGCTGGATGCACCAAAACACTGTGGGAGGTTCTTCTTCCTTCCTGTTGGAATGACCTCCTGCTCTGTGCTCTCCTGGTGCCTGGAGGGAGCCCTCGGAGGGCACTTGGTCTGTTCAGCTGGTGAAGAGGGGACTGAGGGGAGACTCATTGGGGTCTGCAGCTCCTCCTGAGGGGCAGCTCCAATCTCTGCTCTCTGTGAGCAGGGACAGCACCCAGGGAATGGCTGGAGCTGTGTCAGGGTAGGGTTAGGGTGGATCTCAGCAAAAGGCTCTTCCCCCAGAGGGTGGTGGGCACTGGCCAGGCTCCCCAGGGCAGTGGGCACAGCCCCAAGGCTGCCAGAGCTCCAGGAGGGTTTGGATGATCCTTTGGGGCACAGGGGGTGACTCTTGGGGATGGGTCTGTGCAGGGCTGAGGGTTGGACTGGATGATCCTTGTGGGTCCCTTCCAACTCAGGATATTCTGTGATTCTCTGATAAGATGAGCATCACTGTGGGCAGGAGGTAAAGTTCCTATTTCCCAGACCTTCTCTCTCACTTTGCTGGCACAGCTGGTTTGTACCACCTGGTGCTGAGAACGACTTGCTGTGTGTCACAGTTTGCTCTTTGGCCCTCTCTTCATGGTGATGCTGAGCTGAGTGAGCTGAACCTGCTCAGGTGGTGATGCTGCACCCCTGGGACCTTCTAGAGATGGTGCTACCTCTGGCAAACGTGAGCAGAGCAGTGAAGGAGGGGGTGAACATGTGGCAGAGCACCATCATTTTATGCAGGATGCTGAAAAATAAATGCTGGTTTGGGTGGGAATAAATGCCAGTGTTGGAGGAGCTCCATGGGGAACAAACCCCATGAATGCATTGATTTGTTCTTCTGATGGTTGTTTTTTCTAAACAAAAGGAGAAATGGATTGTGTCTGAAACTTCTGAAGAGCTGAGCCATAAGACACAGACACACAAACACATCTCCTGGGATGGAGCAGGAGCTTTTCCCCTTGGTACAAAACCCCTCTGAAGTGAGGTTTACATGCAGTCCTTTTCTTAGCCCCCCCTACTGAGGGTGCTCCGAGCCTTCCTTTCTCCCCTAGGTGCTTTGGAAGGGGTTGATTGCATTTCCAAACTTCTCAGCCATGAGAAGGAAGAACTTTCAGCTGACAGCTGAGAGGACTGGGCTCACCCGACTTGTGGAGCTCAGCTTGGGCTAAACCTTCAAGAGATCCCAGCAAAACTCCCCGTAGGCTCAGTGGCATTGATTTCCCTGCAGACGTAATGAGCCTTAGCAGCTCTGTCAGCTGCACACCTTTGATCTCCACTTTACTACAAGTTTCCTTATCTCTCCATAAAGCTCTGACTTTTGGTTCTCTGTCAGTTGATTCCTCTCATTTTTCGGTTTTCCTGAGACAAGCACTCTGGCCCCTGACTTGGGTGTTTGTGTCTGTCCCAGCTCTTGAGGAGGGTTCTGTTGTTAGTCCCCGATCCAGTTCCCCCTTGGCAGACCTGGATGTTCTCACACCTGCCCACACTAATGCTGTTGGCCAGTGAGGTCCCAGAGGTGAAGTCACCCCAACCACAGGAGGCTCTGAAGGCCCTTCAGGTGCTGGTGAAGGGAAGAGGTGCAAAGGAGACCTTGTACAACGAGTGTGATGAATCACAGAATCACTTAGTTTGGAAAAGATGTCTGAGATCATCAAGTCCAACCTTTGACCCAACACCACCAGTCCATGGCACTGCATGCCATGTCCAGTCTCTTCTTAAACACCTCCAGAAATGGTGGCTCCAGCACCTCCCTAGGCGGATGAAGATGCCCCTGGGTGTGCACCCCTGGCGGGTTTGAACGTACAGCTGTAGAAGACATTGTGTGGGCTCAAGGACGGGCTGGGGTGGCTTTCAGTTGCCTGGCAGGCAGTGATGGATTGGTCACTTTGGGCTGGACCCTTCACAGGGCAGGCTGATGTCACCGGCCAGGCCTTCAGTGGCCATGGGTCACTCATGTTTTATTGCCTGTGCCGGTCCCTGGTGGGAGCCCCTCCGTGCAGCTTCCAAAGCAAAGGGTAAGATCATCAATCTCCCCCAGCCCAATCCCTGCTCCGGTGCTGGAATTGGCTCCGCTGGGAGTGTCACTTACCAATCCCACCGCAGAGAAATATTTCTGGTGACAAGTCTAATTCATTAATTGTGGTTGATGATGTCACATGCAATTGCAGCGGCAAGTGGTGGAGAGGATGATAACAGGAGGATTTCCCACCCTCCCTGCTCTTCATGTCCTTCAGCAGAGCCCGTTCTGACATCCCATTAGCAGCGAAATGCATTCGTGCCCACACAGCAAAGGCTTTGCAACCCTCTGGAAACAGGACTGCAATTTTGATGAAGTCTGCCTGGGTTGATTTCCTGGGAAAACAAAAACAAGATATTGAAAGCAAACAGCTTTCAAAAATTGAGTGGTGTAACGGTAAACTTGTAATTTGGGACTGGTTGTTATATTTACCATTGCAAAGATCAATCTATAGCTTTTGTGAGCCCAGCCTTGAGAACTTATTTTAATCACTGGAAGCTAATCTCATTTCCAAGCCTGAAAATGGTCCCAAACATTGAAATTATATGTTAATACACAGAGATTGACAAAAGGAAGCTGCTTGTATCGACTTGGAATTAATGAAGCAATTCAGCAATGAACAATAACACTGGCAGGAGGTGTTAAGGAGAATTGTTGCAGTTGTTAAATTTTGGCACTGAGAGGTCTCGTTGCTCCGAGGAGACGGTCAGATCACAGCGAAAGGAAAATTACCTGGGAACTTCGGAGTTATTCAGTTAGTCTGAGTACAGGGGAAAACAGGGAAATACTGGTGGAGGGACTCCTGGTTATCCATGGGTGCTTTTCTGCCCTGCTGAGGGAAGAGTCCTGTCTGCATTCCTGTGATGCGGTAGAAATAACACATTCCTTGTCCAGGCTGGGCTGCACCTGCTGCAGACTGGGGTGAAGAGCTCTGTGTCACAGCAAAGACAGCTCTGGGGCAGAATGGTCCTGGTTTGCAGATCCTGAGATGGAATCACAGAATATCCTGAGCTGGAAGGGACCCACAAGGATCCAGTCCAGCTCCTGGACCTGCAGAGACACCCCAGCAATCCCACCATGTTGCCCAAACACTCTTTGAGCTCTGGTAGCCTTGCAGCAAAATCCCACAGAGTTTTACAGGGTAGTGGAATAATTTGCTTTTGCTGTGGGTTCCCCCTTTTCCTGTGACTCCTGTTAATCCAAACTGGTTCAGGGTTTCTTGCTGCAGCTGCAAAGTGCTGCATGGTTTGTTTGGGCTGCTGACAGCACCCAAGTGTTCCTCCTTCCCCAGGATTCAATTTGTGCTCCTCGGTGGTCAGCACCGTGAGGGCTTGAAAGTGCCTGAGCTGGGCTTTGATTCTTTGGCCGGTGATCCAGACCAGCCAGGAGACAGAAAGCTTCACATCAGTAGAAAAGGAAAACATGTGAAGAAATAGAGTTTCTGTTCTTTTGAATGAAATTCTCAAGTAAGGCTACAGAAAGATGCCAAGATGTGTTGCTGCTGTTAACATCCCGAGCCTTTGAACTCGTACATGCAATACTTGAGAGACCAATTTGAAGCAACTGAATTCAAGGCACAGCAAAAACGCTTTAGAAGCTGCTTCCTGACAGTGATAAACATGTGGAACAGGGAGGTGGCTGCCCAGCGGATTTTGAAGTAGCTGCTACTGAAACTGCTCCTTCAAGGGAGCCACAGTTGAAAGTTGGAGCATGTTCAGCAATTATTGACTCGCTGATTGATGGCTTTGTAAGATGAAGGGGACATGGAAACATCAACCCTGCTTTCCTTACAGATGAGAGAGATTCTGCAGAGGACCATCAAGGGGGGACATGGTCCCCCTTTCTCTCAGCACCAGGGTGGAAAACACAGCTGATTTGGGAACGTGCATCTTCCTCAGCATCCTGGGAGCAGGGGAATTGATGTCCATGGACAGGTTTTTGCTCATCAGTCTTCAACTTCAAACGGATTTCGCATTCCCTGGTGTTAATCCATCCTTCGAGGCCTTTCTTGGCTGGGAGAAAGCTGCATGTGCTACTTCCATGCGTGTCTAGACTTGCAGTGTGTGGGTTTAGGGATGCAGGAGACTGTCAGAAGTTTTCTCTTTTCCCCACCCCCCTCTTTCCTTTACAGTAAAAGGAGGCAGAGCTGCTTCTGCATCCCACTGGTAGTTTTTCCTGGAGCTCTGTTAGTGACAAAGCTTTGTTGAGGTAAAATACTTTGAAATTACAGCCTTTTCAGGTTTGGTACCTGGCTGAGGGTCCCAGAGAGGTGGGGGATCTGTTTTGGTTGGATTAAATATAGATGGTTTATATTCACCAAAGTGAAGTGAAGCTTCATGTTGATCTGTCATGAGGATACTGCAAACAAAATGTTTATTTTGAAATCTCAAAATGACTAAAAACATAGATAACTTTTTCCTTGCAATAAAGAATGCTGGGGGTAGAAAATGCTTTCATTTCATAAGCTGAAGATGTTCTCTGAATGCAGCTCAGGTTTGAAAACTTACTTCATGCCCCTTTTCTGCCTTTTTTTATTTGTCAGCCCCCCTCAGAATCCTGAACTGTGAAAATGTTGGTTTGGGGCAGCACTGCTTTGAATTTTAGGCTGGAAAAAATTCAAAATCTCCATGTGAAGTGTCCCTGAGGATCCTGATACCCCCATTTATCACCATGCTCTGCCTGTGGATCACAAATATCTCTGCATTCCCTTGGTTCAGAGCAACATTATCACATTTTTAATGGTGGATGATAATTTCTCTGAGTCAGGGAATGAAGATGGGGCTCAGGTAGACTCCAGTTCAGAGCAGCTGTGTTCAAGCCTTGGGTTTTAACCACAGGACCATCCTTCTGCTCTGAGAAGCTAATTTGGGATCAGAGATGCAATGTGGGTTTAAAGTGTAGTGTGAGCTGTGATTTTGGGGAATTGAAACCTTCGGCTAGCACTTGTTCCCAGGTGCTGATGTGCCCCCTGGGTACAGAGGGTCTGTGAGCAGGGGCAGCATCTCTGCTCTGTGAAAAATTGATGTTCAGCACTTTGGTACCTGAAAACCCAGCAGGCAGGAGATGTGGGTGCCACCAGGATGAACTGGCACGTTAAATGCAGCTCCACACCACGGGAGATGTTCTCCAGGGTGCTGGTACAGGGATGGACCGTGCTGTGTGATGCCTCTAATGGGTGTTCCTGGCTGTGCATTCACAGCGTGTCCCAGTGCCCTGGCAAGGGCAAGTTGGGGATTAATTAAAGCTACCTCAGTGCATCAGAGCCTGTAAAAGGGGGAAATATACTATTAAAGCCAATGTCAGTTTTGGGTGAATAAAACCAGCCCCACATCTCACTGGTGTCATGCACAGCAGTCCAAAAATTGCTTAACCCATGTGCCAGGGAAATATGGTGTCTCTTGGAGGGATCTCTTATAAGAGATTCCTGCCAAATCAGTGGCAAAAGGCCCAGGTCTCACTGGCTGCCTGGAATTTAATTCTGTCCCTATTAGTCCCTCAGGTTGGTTCAGTGTTCTCTTAGTTCTGGGCTGGCAGGGCTGCTGGTGTTGGCTTTCTGCTGAGAGCTCTGGGAGGAGGAGGATGAGCTCACTGCATCCATGCTGGTTGTCTGGACCATCCCTGGATTGCTGTGGGATGCTGGCTGCAGGCAGGACTGAGTGCCTGGCGCAGCTCCCAAGTGCCAGCACCTCCAGGGAACCACGGGTTGGTCTGGGCTTAAATCCCAGTGGCATTTCCAATGGTACTTATTAGGCTGAGAGTGGCTGTGCAAGTGCAGAGCGATGGCATTGATGAGGTTTAGGTGGAAGAGGCTGCCCAGGGAAGTGCTGGAGCCACCATCCCTGAATGGGTTCAAAAAATGCAGGTGTGGCACTTGGGGATGCAGTTTAGTGGTGGCCTTGGCAGTGTTGGGGGATGGTTGGACTCGATGTTAGAGGGCTTTTCCACTCCAAAGGATTCTGTGTTGGATCTGTTGTATTCCTGGGGCTGGATGCCAGCAGACCCTCCTGGTGATGCTCATCTTTCTCCTCATCAGGGCTGGTTTTTGGCTGGGGAGCTCCTGGGCATTGCAAGGCTTCATTTTTGAGGAAAGATGCTGTATCTCAACCTGTGAAATGTTGCATCACATGTGAAATGGCCTTAACTTTATTTTTATAGAACCACAGGATGGTTTGCTTTGGAAGGGACCTTAAAACTCATCTCATTCCACCCCCTGCCATGGGCAGGGACACCTTCCACTACCCCAGGTTGCTCCAAGTCCCATCCAACCTGGCCTTGGACACTTCCAGGGATGGGGCAGCCACAGCTTCTCTGGGCACCCTGTGCCAGGGCTTGCCCACCCTCACAGGGAAGAATCTCTCCCCAGTATCCCATCTAACCCTGCCCTCTGGCAGTGGGAAGCCATTCCCTCTTGTCCTGTCCCTCCATCCCTTGTCCAGAGTCCCTCTCCAGTTCTCCTGGAGCCCCTTTCATCAGAGGAAGTTTTTCTAATTTTTTTTTATCCTAAAAAATAAGTATTGTATAAGCAAGAAGAGTCTTGAAAAGCTGCAGGAGCTGCCAGTGAGGATTAGAAATGGATACAGGTATGCAGCAGGAAATCAGAGAGTCCAAGGGAAGGACAGAGAGTGCAAGGGAAAAGATGTTTCTATTTGCAGTGCCTGTTTGAAACTAATGAAACAGGGAGGGAGGAAACACATTGTTTTTCTTCTCGACAGGAGTTTGAATGTTTAATAACACTGAGGCACTGAAATACTTCAGCCAAAGCCCCAAGTGTTGATGTTTTCAGGCAGGTCTGTGTGGGTTTGGAGCTGCATGTTGTCTGTACATCTTCGATTGTACTCCAAGGGGGTGTGATTTGGGTTGGGAATGCAGACCACTGAATCTCAGAATGGTTTGGTTTGAAAGGGACCTTAAAACTCATGTCATTCCACCGCCTGCCATGGGCAGGGACACTTTGCATGTCGCTCGCCCTGTCTCCTGTGGACCATTTCCAGAACAGTCTCCATTTTGGGGTCACATTCTGTGCTGGCCTCTAAACCCTGCTTTACTCTCTCAGAAATCAGTCCTGAGAGATGCCCTGTCCCCCCAGGCAGCCCCAGCACAGCCTGCCTGACCTGTCTTGGGCCCTTTATCCTCGTCATTCAGCACCCCAATTCTCTGAGCCTTTTCCTGCCTTTAGTTTCAGCTACAAAGGCACAATATTGGGCAGGTGCCTTAGAAAGACTAAAGGCAAGAGGCAGTGGATGGGAGGTGAAGCTTTTGGGAATTCTGGGGATAAGAGCAGTTTATCCAAACATCCCCCTCTCTGGCTTAAATAGTTCAGAGTTTTGCTGCCTCCTTGACAAAACAAAGTCCAACTTGTCATTGTTTTCATTCTGATAATTCTGGGGTTTGGTGCAAAAAGCCAATCTTTTCTGTAGTGAAAAGGCAGCTTTTCAGTCAAAGCCCTGTTTTCAGCAGAAAATGGTTGGAAAATGATCGTCCCTATGGAGAACCTGCCTCTGCAGCTCTGTCAGCACGGTGAAGCAGCAGCTGCCCTTCAGTGTTCCCTCAGCTGCTCCAGAGGGATCTGTGTGCTCCAGGCAGGCACATCCACAGCCAGGCACAATGCATGTCTTTGGGCAAAGCACGAGAAATGCCAGTGTCCAGCTGGAATGACTGGCGGTGCTGCTCAGATGGTCTTCTGCTCTTCGAGGGGGAATTGGGTTTGGGTGGGGTGAGGAGCTCTAATTATCTGTCAGATGAGGACCCAACCTCCTCTGCTCGCTGCTTAATTAGGATGTCCACAAGCTGGGCTTAACACTTTGCATTACTGGCTGAAGAAAAATAAAGCTGGTTTAACGTGACTTTAGCAAGGAAGCTCCAGGAGCATCTGTCCTCCTGGCCATGCCCTGTGTGTGTTGAACCCTGGCCCTGGAGCAGGGAGTGAGTGCTTGGACATGCCTCCTGGACATTTATTCTGAGTGCTCAGGATGATGGCCGTGAACCTGACTGCTGGGAATGCTTTCTCTGTGTCTGGCTTAATCGGTTTGATAGACTGTCTATCATTTATTTTTATTTATTTGTATTTAGGAGAGGGGGAATTTGCTGCCTGGCCTCTGTTGGAGAGCTGTGCACTGGCAGAAACAGCATCTGGCTTGGACCTTGCAGGCTTTGCAGCAGCCTAAAATAGCCCCAGGGGTGTTCAGTGCACAGGGTGGGCATGAAGGAAAGCAAAAAGGGTGGGAGGTTTTCCTGTCCCAGCCCCGGCACTGCTCTCTGTTAACAGGAATCATGCAAAGCAGGAAATTTTCCATGTGTTCAGTGAGGTTTCTGCAGAAAGACTCTGCAGGCAAAGACAAAGCCCTGCTGCTCATCCCCTGAGAGCTCAGCCTTGGAAAACACTCTCTCACTTGAGGTTTAGATGAAGTTGTGTCATCTGGAGTGAAACCAACCCTTGTGGTGCAGGCAACCAACCCCCAGCTGTGATAACACCTGATGGTCGTGTGGTGGGATGGAACCCTGGGATGGGCACCTGAGGGGTTTATTCTGCTGCTTTCAAGTGGCTGTAGTTCATATAAAGACTAGAGTAGGTTTAGTTTGGATATTGGGAAGAAATTCTTCCCTGTGAGGGTGGGCAGGCCCTGGCACAGGGTGCCCAGAGAAGCTGTGGCTGCCCCATCCCTGGAAGTGTCCAAGGCCAGGTTGGACAGGGCTTGGAGCAACCTGGGGTAGTGGAAGGTGTCCCTGCCCATGGCAGGGGCTGGAATGAGATGAGCTTTAAAGTCCCTCCCCACACAAGCTTTTCTATGAGTCTTTATTGGATTTTTAGGGCAGAACATTCATAGCTGGTTAAGCTGAAGTGGGCTGAGTTGCGTGTTTCTCTTTCCCGGTGATTTGCAGGCTGTAGGCAGGACAAGAGGAGAAAAGCCTCATCTGTAGCACAGCAGTAACAACGGGGAAGCAAGTGTCTAGTGATGTTCATCGTGTTATTGTGCTCCTTAAAATACACATGCCTTGAAGTCTGCCGGGCGTTTTGCTCTGCAAAGCATATGGTTTAACAGATAAAATGATTTCTGACCTGGAGACCTGAACTGACAACTTTGGAGACAAACAAAAACCAGGATGGCTCCATCTGTCAGGGCTGGTTCATCTCCGTGCTGCTTACTGACATTTCTGTGTGTGCATCAGGAAACTGCTTCAGTGCCCCTTTCCCTCCCTTCCCCAGGAGTCTCTCCGTGCCCATCCTTGTGTGTCTTGCCTTGGTGCACGAGTTCACCTCCAGGCTTCTGGCCACGACCTCTGCTTGGAAGGGTTTTGCCCTCCCTGTGCCTTGCTCCTTTAGCAGTTGTCTGCTGAGGGCATGGGTGGCTTGCTGGGCTCAGGCTGAAGCTTTGAGCAGGATCTTTTCTCGACCTTTTTGGGGATCAGGATCTTGTCATGAGTCAGATTGGGTCCATCCCTGTCTTCATGCCAGCGAGTGATTCATAAATGTCCTTCTAGTGGCATATTCTTTTGGATAACAAAGCTTTGGGTGCTGGCCCTTGTGCTCTGCTTTCGTTTCAGCTTGTCATATGGGTGTTTCTAAATCCCAGATCCCCTCTCAGCTTCCTGGCAGTGTTTTTGATAGGACTGTGTGATACTCACAGAGTTAATATCCTAGAAATTTCCTGTAATGCTTCCTTCAAGAGTCATATCCCTTGTGGAGGTGCTTTCTGGATTAACTGCTGCTGTCATTGTTGAATCCAGAGACTCAGTGATGGTTTAGAAAGCTGACTCTTGCAGACAGCAGTTTTTCATCAGCCTTGGCACGGTCACTGCATCCACACCTGGACTGCAGCAGGGAGTGGCACTGTCCAAAATTGGGTAATGCCCCACATTGCTAATCTGCCTCTGTTGCCTGGGGAGAGAGCAGTGGACCACTAGGAGAGTCTCTGGGACCATTTCATCCAGGCTTCAGCAATCCACAGCAGCTTGGGTGGCAATAGTGGCTTCACCTGGAAAAGGGGACTGGAAGATGGGACTGAGATTGGAGATGCCCCATGTACAGGTGTGTGCAATAGAATCATGGAGTGGTTTGGGTTGGAAAGGACCTTAAAGCTTGTCCAGATCCACCCCCTGCCATGGACAGGGACATCTTCCACTAGCCCAGGTTGCTCCAAGCCCTGTCCAACCTGGCCTTGGACACTTCCAGGGATGAGGCAGCCACAGCATCTCTGGGCAACCTGTGCCAGGGCCTGCCCACCCTCAGAGCTGAGAATTTCTTCCCCATATCTAATCTGAACCTACTCTCTGCCAGTGTGAAGCCATTTCCCCTTGTCCTGTCGCTCCAGGCCCTTGTAAATTGTCTCTCTCCATCTTTCTTCTTGGCTCATTCAGCTACTGGAAGACCACAATTAGGTCACCCTGGAGCCTTCTCTGCTCCAGGCTGAACAATCCCAATTCTCCCATCCTTTCCTCCCAGCAGAGCTGCTCCAGCCCTCTGATCATCTTGGTGCCTCCTCTGGACTCGCTCCAGCAGCTCCACGTCCTCCCTGTGCTGGGCCCCCAGGGCTGGAGGCAGCTCTGCAGGTGGGTCTCACCAGGGCAGAGCAGAGGGGCAGAATCCCCCCCTGTCCTGCTGCCCACGCTGTGGGACCAGCCCAGCACACACAGCCGGGGCATGTCCAGCCTCTCACCCACCTGCACCCCACGTCCTTCTGCCAGGGCTGCTCTCCATCCCTTCATCCCCAGCCTGGATCAAGAGCTGGGGATGGGAACTGAGGGGTGGGTGCCACCAGCTCTGTGAGGCTTTGGGTGGTGAACTTTTCCCATGTTTCCTTCTAGAATAATCTTTCCTCCTCCTTCCTGCCTCATTATTCTCTCAGTATCCCTATCTCCTTGTGTCCCTTCAGTGGTAGAACAGCTGATGGCTTAGGAGAGGGGGATTATTTCTGCCTTTACCAGCAAATCTAAACCCATGGAGTTATTTAAGGCTGAAACTAAAAAGCCAGTAGTGTCTGAGAACTGAAGCTCTGGCTAAGAAGTTTTAAGCAAACATTATTAGATACGACCTCTTATTTATGAACGACTTTGCAAAGGGGAGTCTCTTCCCCTGCACTGCCTCAGCCAAAGACCTATTTTCCCAGGCATAATATCCCCGCCAGCAATCAGTCTGATTAGACTTTAGGATGATGCAGTAAATATACCAAAGCTCAATTTAACCAGCAGAGAAGCAAATAATAATAACTTGAGGCCTTTGGCCATAAAAATGCAGCCGTTTACCTTGAATGTTGACTTAAACCATTTCAATTTTGTGCCAAATGAGGCTTGAAATGTATCACCCAGTGTTCGGTGTCCAACCAATAAAAATTGCCTTAAATATTGTACCTTCCTGCTGGCAGCATGGCAGAAGTTAAACATCTCTCTCCTGTCGGGGCACCCTGGAAGCAAGGCAGTGACAGCGGGGTTTGTTTGCTTAGTTGGGCATCTTGGAGCAAACTCTGAATGTTCACTGATGTCATGGAGGCTTTTTGCCATCACCTGGACTGTCCTGCAAGTAAAGCTTTGTCCTTCTGCTCTGACACATCCAAGCCCGCAACTGTAGGGTGAAGGAGCAGGATCTGGTGAAGGAGGAGTGCAGACAGGTAAAGGAAAGCAGCCAAAATCTTTATCTCTTCTCTTCACTAAGCTTCCTGATTCATTAGCAGGCCTGATTATCCAGCTCCGTGGCTGTAATCCCTAATTAAACACCACTGTAGACAACGTGTTTGTGCCAAGCTGAACATAAGTGGCCTCTTCTTAATAAACGTGTAAGTGTGATGTCCATGCTGTTACCCAGGGAAAAGAGAGCCTGAAGTTCTCAGAGAATGGTCATTGCCAGACAGACTTGCTTTTCCTCCCCTTCAAATGCACAGTCAATGACCATTAATGCTCAGTACCTTTTAAATTAGAATTCCTTAAATCAAAAGCACATTTAAAAAACAGAGGGGAGGCTTCTGGATGTGTCCAGAAGGTGGTAATTAATCCCTCTGGAGGACAGGCCAGGAGCTGGAGGTGCAGCCATTTGTTTTCAGCTCTGTGTTTTTCCCCACAGCCTTTCCATGGGGACCGAGGGATGCTGGAGCAGGTGCTGATTCCTGACTGCACTGAAGTGTTTTGTTGTCTTGAGAGTGAGAGAAAGATGTTCAGCACTGTTTGATTTTCTACTCCATTTTTGGGTCAAGCCTGTGTTTGGGTGGTCCATGTAGGAAAACTATTTAGGGGAAGAAATGAGGACTTGTGTTAAGGGTGGAGTGACTATTGTACATTACGTTATCCTACTACTTAGGCAGCAAACAGCTTTGAAATGGGTTAGACAGGACCACACGAGGTCTGGGAGGGCTCACACCTGACAGTAGGAGCTCAGGTGATTGCACTGCACAGGCATTTTCCTTAACCTCTCCTCCCATGCTGCCTAAAATAAGAACAGCAGCTTCTTCACAGAAGCACCGAGGGGACAAAGATTTGCAGCTGGTGTGGGGATGTTTATGCATGAGAGAGGACTAAACCAGTGCTGCCTTTTTGTTTCCAAAATGTGGGATTAGCCAGAAAGCTTTTGGCCAGGACTTTCAAGGCCATGGTTTAGAGAGGCTGAAGGATGAGGGTGCATGTGCAGGTCAAAGCTGCATCCATATGGAGTGGTGTTTGGAGGGCACTCAGTGTGTACAGCTATTCCTGCCTGTCCAGGTCCACTGTTTCCCTCGTGCTTTTCAGCTCTTGTCTCTTAAATATCTGCTGCCTTTCCCCTCTTGTAAAGCTGGGCTTGGGCAGGGGCAGGAGCCCCCTGAACTCCTCAGGACAAGGGGGGGAGCTGGGTGGAGGTTTGCAAGAACAAACAGAGGGTCTTTTCTCCCTCTTTACTGTAACCCTGCTCCTTTAAAGTCACGGGGGCTCTTCTTTCTCCACAGCCTGGGGCAGAGGTTCAGCTGGGGAGGCTGCAGCAGATGGAGAGGCTGCCCTGGCACTGGAGGCATTGCTATAAATTCCCTGTGCCCTCAGAGGTCGGTGCCACACAAGGAACATCTCCTTCTGCGCTCCAGGTCCGGCCTTTTGCCGCCTCCCTGGCAGAATGTTGGGGCTGGGATGGGGAAGGGGGATGCTCTGGGTTTTGCAGCCTGGCTCCCAGATGTGCTTGTAGAAGTGCCAACACTGCAGCCTAAGGGGCCATCTGAGCCTGTGCCCCCCAAATTCAGATGGGCTGGGTGAGGTGACCTCCCTTTGGGACCTCTGGGGTGCTGGGTTTTTCAAGTAGCCACGTGAGCAAATCCCCAACCTCCCCTCAGCTCCACCTTAGCTTTTATATTTTATTTTCCCTGAGCAGATGTGAAGATCGTGCTTTTGTCAGCTTTCCTCCTGCTCAAAGAAGGGAAGAAGCATTTGAAAAGAATATTAAATTTGGGAAGGGTGCACAGAAGGGATGGGAACAAGTTTTCCTATCTCAGATCAGAGCCGCGTGTCCCACATTCCCCTCCTCGAGGCGGATCCTTTGCCTTGATTTCTTTACCTTTTTCTTTTCTTCTGTCCTGACTCCTGGAATAATTAGTTACTGGCAACTGTGTGTGTGTAGTTTTAAAGGCAACGTTTGTATCAGCAGCACGAGTTCCCTTTGCCACAGCTCTGCAGTGGCTCCTTCCCTTGAAGATACGCAATCAGTACTTCTCCTGAACCTACTGATATACTTGGCCATCACTTAAATATCATTACAGGAAAGATTTCAACGAGATCACTGCACGTTACACTTTAAAGTTTGACTTTAAAAGAATGTCTGGGCTTTGCTAAAAGGCATTAGTAATGGGATTCTCTATCTTTGAGCTTAATTTATTCTGAAGAGAAAAAGGCCATTATCTTAAATCTTTTTTTCCCCTTTTCCTCCTCTAACAAAAAAAGAAGAAAGGAAAAAGCAGCCTCTGAAGTCCAGCACTTATGGCAAAGCCATTGTTTAATTACTTGCTCTTTTCATCCTTTGGAGGGAGGTGAGCTTGGGGGAGGTGGGAGCCAGCTGTGTTTTGGCGTCACAGCTCCTGTTGCTGCACAAACAATATATTTTTCAACCCCTCCTTCCCTTGACCTGCTTTGCTTCAGGATTAGCAAATTATGGGCTCATGTTCCATGAGAAAACTAGAGCTGTTCCTGTGGGTGTGCCCCAACAGGACAGGCAGCAAAATCCTGGCATTTCTCAGTGTTACCCAGCAACTCCAGGCTGGGAACCTCCATCTGAAAGAGTTTGTGACAGACAAACCCTCCTTTGCAGGGCTCTCCTTAGCTATGCCAAACGCCTGAAGTGAGTCCTTGTCCATGGATGTGTTTTCTGTGTGGACACTGTTGGGAACAGCGGTTGGGTTCCGGAGGATTTGATTTCCATCAATTCTATCAGAGCAGAGAGAGTCTCTCAGCCTTCTGTTATTAATGCTCAGCCAAGCTTGAAATTTTTGGTGCATCCCAAGCCTGCATTGTGCTTGTGCATCAAAATTGAGCAAAAAGCCTTGCCTTGGGTTTAAATCCACGTGAGGCTAGGTCTAGCCTTGGATTACAGCATACAGAACTCTTGGATTCAGCCAATAACAACCCAAGCTCAGCCTTCTGCAGCAGGAGGTTGTGTTTTCTTGTGAAACTGAGGAGCAAAACCCCAGGAAGGGTTCAATTTCAAGTTTTCCAATTCAGAGCCAAGTGTGGCTCCCCAGAGTGGGGCTGTGAACCTTCCCTGCCAGGAGTGTGCTGAACTCTGGAGCCTGTGGAGCTGGAGCAGGGAAGAGCAGAGCCTTTGCCCCAGGGCCTCGGGAAGTGGATTAACTCCAGCTGTCCTGCATCTTGGATGCTGTGAGTTTGCCATTTCACTGGAATTGGTTTCTGCTCTCTGGGGCCCTTGTGGGTGGAGGCAGGACCATATCCCTCAGAGCTGTAGCTGCTGGTGCTTGAGTTATCAGAGAGCTGAGGATCAATTATACATTAGGGACCTGGTAATGATGAGAATTAAATGAGCTTTTGCTGAAGTGTGTTGTGCTTCTGTTCACCTTCAGATGGAAACTGCTCTGAAGAGCACCAACATCTGCACAAATAATCTGTCTTGTGGAAAGCACATTGATCTCCTGTTTACATATGGGAGTGCTCTCCTGTTGTCTCTCCTGGGACAGTGAGTTCTGCTTGCCAGAATGTGGGATACGATGGCTTTCCATGGTCTGTGCACATCCCCTCCAGGTCCCAGTTAGGGGCCATGGAGGCAGCAGGGTCCTGTGCCCAGGGTTCAGCCTCCTTGCAGGCTGTCAAGGTTTTGCTGTGTAGTGGTGTGGAACATCTGTCTGGATCCATATGGATGCTCCCAGTGCTCCTGTAGATGCAGATACATGTCTGAAGGGAGTTGCCAGTTTTTGCCAAAGGTGCAAAATGGTGCTTTTCCTGCACCACTGCTGGGGAGCCCAGGAACGTGCCTGCCAGGATGGATGCTTTGAGTACCTTGTGGGTTGCTATTTGTCTGTTGTTCCATTCCAGAATCCCAGAATCACTAAGCTTGGAAAAGCCCTCCCAGCCCATCGAACCCACCCTGTGCCCCATGCCCACCTTGTCCCCCAGCCCAGAGCTCTGAGTGCCACAGCCAGTCCTGCCTTGGGCACTTCCAGGGCTGAGCACTCCAGCCCTCCCTGGGCAGCCCCTGTCAAGGCCTGACAGCCCTTTCCATGGGGAAATCCCTTCCGATATCCCGCCTGGAGCCGCAGGGGGTTGTTGTGAGCCCAGGGCAGGACTCGCCACCTCGCCTTATTGAACCACTGCCCAAACCCCTCCAGGAGACAAAGGGTCTCACCACCAGCGCCACACACACATATATATAGATATATATATATATAAATACATGCACACACAAACACACCCTGAAGTACCCGCGGGCCGGCCCGACGCGCTCCCCTCCTGCTGCCAGCGCCGGGAGCGCCATGCCCCGCGGCCCTTCCCCGCCTCCCTCCCCCTCGGAGCCCCCTCAGACCTTCTCGACCTTCCGCGGCCCCTTGACCAGCTCGTGCCGCTTGGGGATGGTGCCGCCATCGCACCCCATGGCGCTTCCGGGTGCGCCCCTGCCCGGCGCTCTTCCGGCTCGCGCTGATGGCGTCACGGCCGTTGCTTGGCAACCATCCGGCTGGGGGCGTGGCCATTGGCCCCGGGGCGGGCGAGTCCATCTCAGCGGGGCGGGGGGGGACGTACCAACTGATCGCACACGGCGCGGGGGGAGGGAGTTTAAAGCGCCCCCTCGCGGCCGTGGGAGGAGCTGCTGGTGCCGCTCCCGGCCCTTCCCCATCCCATCCCATCCCATCCCATCCCATCCCATCCCATCCCATCCCATCCCATCCCATCCCATCCCATCCCAT
>JAWWTY010000064.1:1136468-1149109 GCA_035222235.1 Margarornis squamiger
CCAAGGCTGCCAGAGCTCCAGGAGGGTTTGGATGATGCTCTGGGGCACAGGGGGTGACTCTTGGGGATGGTGCTGTGCAGGGCTGAGGGTTGGACTCGATGCTTTTGTGTCCCTTCCAGCTCAGCATATTCTGTAATTCTGTGGTCTGGTGACCCATGTGGCCAAAAGCCAGGTGTGATCCATCCAGACACTCAAGCAGAAAGGAAAGCACAGAGCTCAAAGACCAAATGCTGCAGAGTCTGGAATGGGAGCAGCTATTTTCAGCTAATATTTAAGTCCTTTAGTAACTGCAGGCCTGGGCCCTGGAAAATTAGTCCCAGCATGGCTTCTCCTTGGTTTTTAGTGAATAACCAAAGTTCAGGAGATGCCATGAAATAAATTTGTCCATTCTGATTTTATTGTCTGCCATACCCAGCCTCCTAACCAGGAATTCAAAACTTCTTTACACCTTTCTCTCCTTCCTGGTTTGATGCAGTTTCCCATCGTGGAAAGGCTGGGAGAGCTGGGGGTGTTCACCCGGAGAAGAGAAGGATCCAGGGAGACCTGAGAGCCCCTCCCAGTGCCTAAAGGGGCTCCAGGAGAGCTGGAGAGGGACTTGGGACAAGGGATGGAGGGACAGGACAAGGGGCAATGGCTTCCCACTGCCAGAGGGCAGGTCTAGATGGGATATTGGGAAGGAATTTCTGGCTGGGAGGGTGGGCAGGCCCTGGCACAGGTTGCCCAGAAAAGCTGTGGCTGCCCCTGGATCCCTGGAAGTGTCCAAGGCCAGGTTGGAGCAACCTGGGCTTGGAGCACCCTGGGCTAGTGGAAGGTGTCCCTGCCCATGGCAGGGGGTGGAATGAGATGAGTTTTGAGGTCGCTTCTGATGCAAACCATGCTGGAATTTCCATGGTGTATTGAGGCAAGATACGGATTTAAAATTTTTTTTTTTTGGCTTTGCTTGAGGAAAGTCGTTGGAAGTAGAAATGAGGTCTGTCCTGGATTGGAAGTTGTTGTGCATCTTGCAGCCTGGGCAGTGGCATTTGCTGGGTCAGTTCCAATGCTCTGTGCTCCAAAGCACGAGGCAGAACAGGATCCCACCAGAACCTGGTTGTTTAGGGACCACTGTGCTTTCCCTACTCAGCAGGTCCAAAGCATTCCCAGAATTCCCAGAGGCTATAGCATGGATGGTTTCAGTCTTGGAATAATCCAGCTGCTTTTCCTAAAACAATTATAGCTGCTAGAATTTGTCTTTGCAAGCATAGTAATTAGAGGAGAATAGGAAATTAATTAAAAAGCTAATTATAAAGTCCATGAATGTTGTTTCCAAATCTTCAGATGAATTTACTTTTGCTAAATGCCACCTTTTCCAATTTGCTCAGCTCTGTGGTGGCAGGAGGTGGGGAAAGTGAGGGAATCAAAGCATGTGCTCCTGACGTGATGCCGTGCTGTCCGCTAAGGGGATTAGGACATATATGATGGAAAAGACACAGGAACAGCACTAAGCTGGCTTTAAGCCTGTTGTCTTCCAGCTTTTTCCATTACGAAGCACAAAGGATATCCAGGTTCTCTGCCTCCTGGAGTCTCATGCCATCCTAATCTCAAGCTAATCCCTTCAAACAAGCATTTCTCTGCCCTTGGAGCAGGTTTGTCTTGGGGTCTTGCTTCCTTGGGAGCTCTGAAGCGCTGCAATTAGTCGGGGTGCTTAGGTGGCTTCTTGAAGCCCACGTTGCACTCAGGAGCAATTTGAACCAAGTGTCCACTGGCAAATGGTGAGAAGCACCCTGGGAAAAGCTGGGATGTTCCCGTGCATAGCAATGGCTTCATTAGCATCCAAGCAATTACGCAGAATGCCAAAATGACCTTGCAGTCATTAGGAGCGAGGGGTGTTATGACTTAAGTTTAGAGGGACTTGCATTACAATGTAAGATCTAATTAGTGTTACCTCTGCTAATTGCTACATATTGCTGAGGTATATAAAAATAACTGCCTGAGTGATACCAGGGCCGTGTTGGAGCAGGGAGAGAAGTTGCCATAATGAGCAGCAGCAGGTTGGTTACCTCTGTTGGCAGCTTGTTAACGTGTCTCTCGTAGTCTGTCTGAATGTAAAGAAGGTTTTCATATGTGGGTTGTGACTGTTGGGTTCCCCATGCCCTTCTAAGGCTGGTTCACACCAGCTGGAGTCTGTGGGTGAAACAGGGGAATGCTGGTGGGGGCTCCAGAAGGAATTGGTGGTGGTGGGTTTGCCAAAAGGTGGTCCAAGGGCCTTGAATGGGGCTGTGGCCATGGATTTGGGGGCAGAGCATTCATCAGTGCTGCTGACAGCAAGTCATGGATTCATAGAATCATTTAGACTGAAAAAGACCTCCAGGATCATCGAGTTCAACCAGCAGCCCAGCACCACCACCACGGGGATCGGGCTCTGCCCCCAGGGAACAAGGGACAGGACAGGAGGAAACAGCCTCAGGCTGCGCCAAAGGAGCTTCAGGTTGGACATCAGGAGGAATTTCTTCATGGAAAGGGTTGTCATACATTGGAAGGTGCTACCCAGGGGGCCGGTGGAGTCCCCGTCCCTGACTGGGTATGACACTTAGTGCCCTGGTCTAGTTGAAAAGGTCACAGGTTGCACTTGATGATCTTGGAGCTCTTTTCCAGCCTTAGTGATTCTGTGATTCCATGTTCACCACTAAACCAGGCCCTCAAGTGCCACATCCACATGGTTTTTGGACACCTCTATGGATGGTGACTCCACCAGCTGCCCTGGGCAGCCAGGTCCAGTTGTTGACAACCCTTTCCATGAAGAAATTTTTCCTGATACCTGATCTAAACCTCCTCTGGCACAGCTTATAAAGGGAAAATAAAGGGAATAAATAAAGGGAAATGCTGAGCCTTTTATCCACAGGTTCCTGTGTGTCCTCTCCCCAAACCTAAAACTTTTGTCTTGGGATTAAAGACCAGTGTCTGTGGATAAGTCAGTAAGAGATGAGTTGACCAAGAAATAATTTCTGAAGAAGAAATATTTTCATGTATATTGGAAATCAATTACTCTCTTAATGAAGAGAATAATTTTGTCTTCAACCTGCCTTGCTGGTGACCAGCACAGGCACAGTAAGGCAGGTTTGGAGTTCAGACAGCAGAGCAAAGGGTGGCAGGAATAGAGTTGGTGTGACCAGGACAGCTTTGTTTCTACTGTCACTACAACTACAGAGGTGGATGGGGCTCCGACATCAAGGGAAACCACTGTGACTGAAAAAACAAAACTGTGCCTGCCTGAATTACTGGCTTCTGAACACTTTTGCTTCTCAGCTTCACTTTGGTTTTCCAGCTGCCTGCGTGGAATTTTTAGAAATTTTTTTCTTGTTTGTGGTTTGTTTTGGTTTTTCTTCTTTCAACAACCACGTTAGGAAAAAGGGCTTTGCTCATAATTACAGTGAAATCTTTGTTCTGCGTGGTCTTTAGTCCTATGAAGCCATCATCAGAGCCAGACAGGGGGAGTTTGATATTCTAGGCTATTTTTTTTTTGATATCTGGAGAGAAGTTACAAAGCAGGGGAGGACGGCAGGCCTGGCAGTTTTCTAGTGGCTCTGTCTAATGTGCAGTACCAGGGGACACCTCTCAGATGTCTCCACAGTGGCTTCTGTGTGCTTCAAACACGTGTGCTGGTAAATGCAGAAACCAGCTCCTGAATTAATGACTGCGGCTTCAAAGGACCCTCCCCCCCTCCCCAGGCTGGAGATCTGAGGACCATCTCCAAGTGGGTGACATGCCTTTGAAAATTATGCAGCGCAAACAATAAACCTCCTTGGATAAAGTCAGCAAAAGCAGCACAGCAACCAAAGTGGGGAGCGGACACGGGGGGGACACACATGGGGACCTGCACCCAGGGCCAGGGCAGGCAGCACCAAAAGCTGTCTGTGGCAGAGCAGAGCCAGCCGAGGGGAAGGGGACGTGCCACGTCCTGCACTTGGGTCACAACAACCCCATGGAGAGCTCCAGGCTTGGGCAGAGTGGCTGGAAAGTTCCCAGCGGGATGGGCCCTGGGGGTGCTGACGGCAGAGCCCAGGTGTGCCCAGGTGTGCCCAGGTGTGCCCAGGAGGGCAAGGAGGCCAAGGACACCTGGCCTGTACCAGCCATAGTGTGGCCACAGGCCCAGGGCAGTGACCACCCTCCTGTGCTGGGCATGGCTGAGGCACCTCCAGTCCTGGGGGCAGTTTTGGGACCCTCACGGCAGAGGGGCTGGAGCATGTCCAGGGAAGGGAGCGGAGCTGGGAAAGGGTCTGGAGCACCAGGAGTGGCTGAGGGGGCTGGCCCTGGAGAAAAGGAGGCTCAGGGGGGACCTTCTCACTCTCTCTAACTCCCTGACAGGAGCGGGGAGCCAGGGAGGGATCAGGCTCTGCTCCCAGGGAACAAGGGAATAGGACAAGGGGAAAAGGCTTCAAGCTGTAACAGGGGAGGTTCAAGTTGAATATTGGGAAAATTTCTTCACTGGAAGGGTTGTCCAGCCCTGGCACACGCTGCCCAGGGCAGTGGTGGAGTCACCATCCCTCAAAGAGCTCAGAAAACATGAATAAGGCTCTTGAGGACATGGTTTAGTGGTGAACATGGTGCTGGGTTGATGGTTGGACTTGTTGATCTTAGAGGTGTTTTCCAACCTCACCGGTTCTGTGGTTCTGTGGCCATCCCCATCAGGTTGTAGCTCCCTCCAGGGAGAAGTCGGGCAGAAGGAGCCTGGCTGTGATGTGGCACACGGGCAGCTCGGCCAACTGAGGAGTTTGAACAAGTTTCTTGTCTCCTGAGAAGAGCTGGGCAATGCAAGGAGGAGCTGCTCACCTGCTCGAGGTGGTGTGGAGAGTGTTTTTCCTAAGCAGGGTGAAATCATTGCAGCAGTTCCATGAAGACCTGAATGTCTCTTGAAGTCTGGTCCACCTCTAAGGTGGTGACGAGCTCAGCTCCATCACCACCTCCAAAGGGAACCCACCCTCCTGCCAGGCACAGGGGCCAGCTCGGCCGCCCTGACGCCTTGCCCGTTCTGAAATGAGGATTAATGAGTTCTTCCATCTGATACTTGTTTGAGATTTGCCATTTGGGTTCATTTGAAGCTAATTTTATTCTCCATGTCACCGTCAATTTATGCAGCAAACGCAATTATTGGAGATGAGCGGCTGCCACAGCTGAAGGCTACGAGTGCCACTTCCTTGGATGTGCGAGGAGCGGAGAGCTGGGAATTGGGGCGGGGGGGGAGGGAAAAAGAATATTAGAAAAATAATCTTTCCCTACAATACTCTCAGAGCTGATACACACACCTTCATAAAAAAGTAATTTAATTTTCCCAGTGCAGCACGAAAAGGAGATCTAATTATCCACTTCTAAATTGCTTTCTTAATTTTTCAAAACATGCCTTTTTGTTTATGCCTCGCTCAGAGGCTGCCGTGGAGCTCACCTCCATATGGGGGTCAGTGATAACGCCACCTGCAAAGGGACTTTCTCCTGATAGCAGGTGTTGGAGCTCCTAATGCCCTGAGTGGGCCTTTTGTCTGTGCTAATGGTGCTTCTCCGCAGGCGACGTCCTCCAGGTGACGGTGGGAATTTGGGAAGCAGCCCCGGAGCTTGGCTGGGGATGAGCATCAAACAGGGATTATTTTTCTCAAGGTTTGCAGGAGTTTTGCTGCCTCAAAGCTCTGCGTTTTGCTGCTTTCTGGGTTTCTGGGTCTTGCTCAGAAGCCTCGTGCCTGTTTGGCGTTGGTATCAAAGACCATAATCCCCTGTAATGGAATTCTTGGAGTCTCCAAGAGATTCCCGCAGGCGCTGCCTTTTAGGCTGTTTATTTACCTTGTACCTGGACAAGATGTGCTGCCGGCTCCCCCAAGGCCCGTGTTTCTGCAGGAAGCTCTTGTAAAAATCATCAGCTGGTGTTTGAGGGAAGTGTTTGAAAAACCTCTTGGTTTTGATCATGTTGCATTAAGTGCCTTTCCGTGCTTCGTGTATCCTTCACGTGGATTTCCCCAAAGTTCAGGTAACAGGCTTGCCTTTGGAATTGGAAGTGATGTGCACACACACCTTCTCTAATATTTATAGGATAAATGCTAAGCTGTACTTCAGTGATGATCATGAGTTTCTCAAAAACAGGTCTCAGATTTTGGAGATGACATGACACCTTCAATTACTTACCAGTAACTGGGTTTCAAACAGCTGGGTACAGTTTGTGGTGTTCAGAGACTCACAACACTGGGGCTGCTCAGCCTCGAGGAGAGAAGGTTTCAGGGAGAACTTAGAGCCCCTTGCAGTGACTAAAGGGGCTCCAGGAGAGCTGGAGAGGGACTTGGACAAGGGCTGGGAGTGACAGGGCAAGGACGAATGGGTTAAACTTGATATTGGGCAGAGATTCTTCTGTGTGATGGTGGGCAGGCCCTGGCACAGGTTGCCCAGGGAAGCTGTGGCTGCCCCATCCCTGGAAGTGTCCAAGGCCAGGTTGGAGGGGGTTAAAGCAACCTGGGCTAGTGAGAGGTGTCCCTGCCCCTGGCAGGGGCTTGGAACTCAATGGCCCTTAAGGTCCCTTCCAACCCAAACCAACCCCAAATCAATCTGGGGTTCCTTGATTCTATGACAACAGTTCAGACACGTGTTGTCCATATTTTGAACTCTTTTTTGTGTTGTATCCCACTGTTAATCTCTCTGTGTTGGGTCTATTTTTCACACAGCAAACCTTAGGGATGATGTCTTTTTTTCCCTGTTTCTCTCACTGATGCTGGTTTAGTTTTTTATTTGTTTTTTTACCCCATTTTTTTTATCCCAAAATCTAATGGCAGCAAGCCAGAGCTTTTCAGGTTATGTCACAGAATGGTTTGGGCTGGAAGGGACCTTAAAGATCGTCTCGTTGCTGCAGCAGGGGATGCAGAAAGTGGGTCAGAATTCCCCACCACTTCCCACTGGATGTGGGTGGGTCACGGGCAGCGCCGGGCGGCTGCTGTTGAAGCTGCTCTTCAATGATGCTCTAATTAACTCCTGAAAACTTCAGAGGACCCAGCTAACTATAATTGAGAGATCAACAGAGGCTGCAATGAAGTTAGATGTGCATACTAATTACTGAATTATCTAACACCTGCTCGGGAGAGCGGCAGCACAATATAAATACATTTTGCACTGTAAGGCCCTTGTAAGGAAGGCGAGCGAGATGAAGGGCCTTGTCAGGCACATCTCAGATCCCTTCCCTGCCTGCAGCTTCCCGAGGCCTCGTTTGCCAAAGCTCCAGCCTTTATTTTTAGCCAGGGTTTTGAGGCTGTCATGTTGCAGGCTCAGCTTGCAAGGAGCCAGTTAAGCAGGATTCCAGGCACTCCATCGGATGCTCCCGAGGTGGTGGGGAAGGTGCTGATGATGACAACGTCCTTCGCAAGGCCCCACTGAATTCTTACAAGTTTCATGTCAGTGTCCAAATGACACTCAATTTGTTGGCAGCTCCCAAAGCTACTCCGAAAAAAAGAGTAAAAAAAAAAAATCAGGATTTATCTTTCCGCTGCTGAGTGGAAAGTACAAAGGCTCAATATCCCAGGAATTAGTGCAGGGATCTGCTGAAGGGTTGTGTCCAATCACTCTTGGCACGGGGAGGAGAAACAAGGGAGGGGACAGAAAACGCTGTTTGGGGGGTTTTTTTATGATTATTCCATTCTGTTGGGTTTTTTAATACTGATCTAAGGTGCGATTTCCACATCATCAGCTCAGTCAGCCGTCACCATCAGCCCTCTGAAGGCAGTAATTTTCTGCTAAGCAATTTTGTCACTGGGCTGGAAGGATAAATGAAACCAACATTTCAGTGTTCTGTCCAGCGTGGAATCAGCACGTGGCACATCTTCCCCCAACAAGTGGTTATTCCTTTTTTTCGTCTGCACAGGATTGAGCCACTTAGCATGGAAAATACATGAGCTTTGCTATTTCCTCCCCCTTTTTTCAGTATATTTGCTCATGGGAGGGAGAGACTCATGGGCTGTTTTGATGTTTCAGTAGTCCTGTCTGTGTTTGTTACAGAGCTCGTTGGATGCTTTCCCATTGACAACTAACTATTCCATCCCTCCTGAAAAGCAGGAGCTGTTGTGGGGCCTCCTGCTCTTGAAACGCTGCTTTTCCTCATGGTTGTTGAGAAGTACAAAGCCTTGAAACCCAAACTTCTTGGCTGTCCTGAGCCAAAGCCTGGGCAGTGAGCGGGTCTGCAGAGCAAATAACCTCCTCTTTGGAGTCCCATCCTGAACACATTCTCTTGGAAAGACACATACAACTTGCCCATCACTGTCCCAACAACTCTGTACTCTTCCTCCTGATCAAACTGCCTCATGTGCATCCACGTGAGGTGTCTGTGCTATTCTGGGGCAGGGGGTTGTTAGAAATTCCCCTCTTGCTCCTCTAACGTGGGATTATTGACTGCCTGTGCTGCTGAACTTCCCACCTGCTGCCCTGAGCTGCTGCTTACTTCGAGAATCTTTCTGTAGCCGCAGTTGCCAAGCAACTGTCAGCTGTATTTCCAAGATGCTTAGACTGCCTTCGAAATGTTGGGACCCAAACACTGCTGTTCCACTGTCCAAGATCACTGTTTTCCCCAGGCAGGGAGCGTTGGGAAGGTCAGGGAGTGTTCTTCCCTTATCTCCTTGGCTTTATTAGCGTGTTTCCCAAAGTTCTCTGTCCACTCACCTCACTGATAATCACACTGTTCTAGCTCTCCTGTGTGTCCCTCCAGCATGTGCTTGGATACCTGGCATGGTACTGAGTGGGGGAGAACTGGAAATTCAGGTGTTGGCTTTGTAAGTAGTAAAAGCATTCCAGTCATCTTAGGTTTTAATTCTTACAAGGGGGGTGGGGGGAGAGGGGGTGGAGAAAAAAAAAGGTGGGAGCTAATTTTTGATAGGAGTCAAAGATAAGATTTGAAAGAAAGAAAAGCTGGAGGTGTAGGTTTAGATTAGATTTTAGGAAAAAATTCTTTATTATAGAGGTGGTGAGGCCCTGGCACAGGTTGCCCAGAGAAGTTGTGGACTCTTCATCCTTGGAAGTGCTCAAGACCAGGTTGAGCAGCCTTGTCTAGCAGAAGGTGTCCTTTCCCATGGCAAGGGGTGGAACAAGATGGTCTTTAAGGTCTCTTCCAACCCACACAACGATTCCATGCCTGTGTTCTGGAGCTGGTGCTGCCTCCTCGTGGGGTGCTGTTGTCTCTCGAGGTGCTGTGGGATCGTTGTCCCACCTGATCCCCACTCAGGAACACAGATGCTCCAGGTTGTTTCTGCAGCAGCAGGAGCCCAGTAACATCCCTGCTGGTCTGCACAGAGCGAGAGGGCTGGGGGGAAACCAGAAACCCATGAGACTTTACCTCCAGAAGTGCTCATTAGCAGCTCCCTCCGTCCATGGCCAGGCATGGTGTAGCTCCCTTTGGAGCCAGCCTGCTCCATGAGGGTTAACCAGGAATCCCAGTTCCATTAGGTGTGTTGCAGGGATGGAGCGCAGAGGGAGGGGCCCGTGCCTGTCCCCCCCCCAGCACGGCGCTGCCTCTCGGGCCATCAAGACTTCCTGCTTATTTGCAATTTTATTTTCAGATGTGATTGACATCTGGAGGCTCTGACATTCTCGGCACAAACATACAGCCTGTTATTATGCTTGCATTAACATTTTGATAAACACACAGTGCAGCATTGAAAAAGTAATTACATGTCATCACATCTCTGCCTCATCAAAGAAAACTTTGCTGTGTAATTGCTCCGAGATTTACCCAGGTACAATGTGCTGCTTCCAGCAAAGGCTCCTTTCTCTTGAAGAGCTTACATTTACCTTTTAAGAGGCACAATATCTTTTCCCCATGGGGCTTTCTAGGGCTAAAATAAACTTGGTGATATAATTTAGCTTTCCATAAATACACTTGGATATTAAAGCACAGGTACTCTTTGCATAATATTTATTTAATGCTTGATGTAAATATGCTGTGTATTCCATGGGCAAAGCTATCAAGGGAAGTTTTGTGACGACAGGGAGAAATAGAACATTGTTACCCCGGTTCCTGCATTAGCAGAAGGGCCCTTTGCACTTATATTTATATCAGTACTTCTCACAATGACATCTAATTTTACAATAAAGTGAGCCTGGCTGAAGCGCCTCACTGCAGATTCGAAAATATTGGCTATTTCCTCGCTTGTAAAGGACTTTTCTGATGGGTCTCTGAAAGAGGTATTATATGGAAGAATACAAATAATTTCAAGAGGGTTTTTTTTCCCCCTTTCCTTCAGAGCTGTGAGGAAGAGAAAATCTCATTGATGTTCAGTCAATAAATCTTGTGAGATAGATACTGAAGGACCTGAATAGAGGTAGGAGAAACCAGTGTATGACGATAAAACAGGTGAAAGTGGTCAATCGGACAATTGCTGGCGACGGAGTGGTTCAGGTTTTTTATTTAAGCTTCTCTGCTGGCCAAGGCAGATCTTTCCTGGCTGGATAGCCTGGATAATAAGAGCCTGTTTCTACTGCTGGCTGATGGGATTTTATTCCTTTTGCTCAAATAGTGGTCATTTGGACTCTGGAATTACAAGTTTTATGTCATGTCCCCAGTTCTGATGGAATAATACACTGAACCCTCATATTTCCTAACAGCAGGCAAAGTGTTGGATATTTTATCTGTGTGTTTAATTCTCACATTCCAAGCTTTCTTCAACATCTGTGGCTTCTGGGGAGATGTGGAGGCTCCTGCATTGCAAAGTGGTTGGTCTAACGCTGCTTCTGGAGTGGAGAAGTTTGTTCATGAGAGGAGCCATAGGAAGAAATCCTTTGAGATGCCTCTTCTTTCTTACTGTAGCAATGAGGAAAATGAGTGAGGAATGGCCTTAGCAGTCATTTCTTCCCATCTTCTGTTGTCTGCCTTTATCATGGCTTCTGTTTCCAAAGGAAAATGTCCCCATTCCTTCTTCAGGAACACGTTTTCTCTGTTTTCTTCTGGAGGTGTAAGGGGAGTGACATCTAATGCTCTTCCTCCTTGGTCACCCTGCCTCCAAGGGGGTCATGGAATCACAGAATCATTAAGGTTGGAAAAGATCTTTAGGATCATCAACTCCAGCTGAGCCTAACTCCACGTTCACCCTAAACCAGGTCCTCAAGTGCCGCATCCACGTGTTTTTTGAACACTTCCAGGGGTGGTGCCTCCACCACTTCCCTGGGCAACCTGTTCTGATGCTTTTCTAAACCTTCCCTGGCACAACTTGGGGCTGTTTCTTCTCGTCCTTCAGGCTGAGCCCATCACTGCCAGGTGGGACAGGAATTGAACCAACTTAGAGCTGCCACTGCCTCAGCATATTGGATTTTCCTGAAAAACAATTCCCTTTTCTCCCTGGGACTGGGGCTGGCTCTAACAGAGGTGACATTACAGAAACAAGCCAGGACCTCCTGGGGTTGGGGTGCCCCCAAGCCTCTGCCCTCTTGGGGGAATCCTTTCTCCAGGAGATGCCAGCAAGGAATGGATGAGTGGCAAGAGGCACGTGGGCTCCTGCTGCTCCAAGCCCTGGAGCTCAGCATCCCTGACCTTGCTGGGACATGCCTGCTGCAGTAGGAAGCATTAAAGAGGGCCAGGACAGCAGCATTCCCAAGTGTGTTTAATGGTTGGATAATGCAATGTTAGTGTCTATTAATCCTCTAAGGAGCTTGGTATTAGCTCGGCTTTAGCACTAGACTGGCTCAATGTGCTAACAGGATGCGGCCAGGCTTGTGCTGGGAACATCTGTATCTAACATCTGTATTATTATGATTATAGGCTTGTGGCCTATATACAGTATCTATGAAATTAGATCTGGCATTATACCTTGGGAGCAGCTGGGAGAGGTTAATTCCCTCCACTTGCTGCTAATGAGGGCGGGAAGGGCTGGAGGAGTGACCCTGGGGATGCTCAGGAACCCTGTGTTGCCATGGGGATGTGTGGGGAGACACCGGATTGGGATGCACTGGGTTGGTCCTGTGGGCTTGGCAGCGACTGGGGGGAGGCACCAGGGGCTGACCTGAGTCTGACGAAGGACAGAAACTGTCTGGGCAAGAGAAGTTAAGTAAAGGAGTGTTTGGACAATGCTCTTAGACATGTGGTGGGATTTTTGAGGTGCCCTGGGCAGGACCAGGAGTTGGACTTGATGATCCTTGTGGGTCCCTTCCAACCCAGGATATTCTGTGAATTAGGGCACAAAGGGGTCTTTCTGGCATTGCATTTGACCTTCTGCTTTCTTGCCCTTTTTGGGAAACTGCTCCATGAATTTTAATCTTTTCCATTCCAGTGGATGTTGTGAGCTTCTGCTTTGTCCAGAAGTGTCATCCCTGGAACATGCAGATGTGAGAAGCTGAGGGGTTTGATTCTCTGTGCTAAGACCCCACATGCTGTGCCCGCCTCTGGGGCCTCCAGCACAAGAAAGATGTGTCAGACTGTTAGAATGAGTCCAAAGGCCATGGAGGTGCTCTGAGGGCTGGAGTCCCTCTGCTCTGGAAACAGGCTGGGAGAGCTGGAGGGGTTCAGCTGGAGAAGAGAAGGATCCAGGGAGACCTGAGAGCCCCTCCCAGTGCCTAAAGGGGCTCCAGGAAAGCTAAAGAGGTACTTGGGACAAGGGATGGAGGGACAGGACACAGGGAATGGCTTCCCACTGCCAGAGGGCAGGGTTAGATGGGATATT